>KL289437.1:0-38535 GCA_000699545.1 Podiceps cristatus | reverse complement strand
GAACAGCCCCAGCTCTCCCAGCCTGCCCTCACAGCAGAGCTGCTCCAGCCCTCGGATCATCTCTGTGTCCCTCCTCTGGCCCCGCTCCAACAGCCCCACGTCTCTCCTGTGCTGAGGCCCCAGAGCAGAGGCAGCACTGCAGGTGGGGTCTCACCAGAGCGGAGCAGAGGGGCAGAACCCCCTCCCTCGACCTGCTGGCCACCCTGCTTCTGGTGCAGCCCAGGGTACGGTTGGCCTCTGGGCTGCCAGCGCACATTGCCGGCTCATGTCCAGTTCTCATCCACCAGTGTCCTCAAGTCCCTCTCGGCAGAGCTGCTCTCAATCCCTTCATCCCCCAGCCTGTATTGATACCGGGGGTTGCTCTGACCCAGGTGCAGGACCTTGCATTTGTCCTTGTTAAACCTCGTGAGGTTCACCTCGGCTCACTTCTTGAGGCTGTCCAGGTCCCTCTGGATGGCATCCCATCCCTCAGGAATGTCCACTGCACCACTCAGCTTGGTGTCAAACTTGCTGAGGGTGCACTCGGTCCCAGTGTCTGTGTCATTGATAAAGATGTTAAAGAGTACTGGTCCCAATACAGACCCCTGAGGGACACCACTTGTCACTGATCTCCATCCAGACATTGAGCCATTGACCACTACCCTCTGGACGTGACCATCCAGCCAATTTCTCACCCACTTAACCATCTACCTCTCAAATCCATATCTCTCTAACTTAGGGATAAGGATGTTCTGGGGAACTGTGTCAAAGGCCTTAACAGAAGTCCAGATAGACGATATCAGTAGCTCTTCCCTTGTCCACTGTTTTAGTTGCTCCATCATAGAAGGCCACCAGATTGGTTAGGCAATATAGAGGTTTTCATTTATTTGTCAAGTCTTCCTTCATTTCTTACCATGAAAGTCATGATTGACCAAAATCGCTCTTTTTTGACATGTGAAAGATAACAGGACACTTGCTATTTAACCAGGTAAACAACTGTGTGTAGTGGAAGCAATTGCAAGGAGGTCTGTGTGATCAGAGGATGGTTCAGAACTAATGTAAGAGTGTGCTGATTCCTTTAAAGAGAGGGTCAGAAGGGAAATTATTGGACTTTTTTCCCCTCAAATTAGCCCACGCTAATCTTTGTTCCCTTTCAGTGCAGGAGGTTTACAAGGGGGCAAAAATAGAGGTGTGGAGAGCTTAGTCTGATAACAGAATCAAGAACAGTACCCAGCTGTCTTGAACATAGTAATGACCCTTAAATTAAGACATTAATTCAGTATGAACGTGCACACGCACATGCATGCTCTCTTATGTGACACCTGGGTTGGGGTGTCTTTTTCCTACAAGTCTAAAAGTTTGGAGGCACTGCTATAGTGATATAGTGCCCCCTTTTTGGCCATAGTTAAGTTTTATTCAGTAAAGTTCTTTTTCTGCCATGGTTCTAGAGAATAAACAATCAGTGCTGACCAGTGCTTATTTATGTTTGTAACAGCTGTCCTACTGCTTTTAGAAAGTGAAGAATTGCACACCATGCAAAATACCACTTTCTTCTTGCCCTTTACTCTTGAATATGAGAAGTGCTTTGGATGGTTCACTGACATTTCCATGACTTGGCTAGTTCTAAAGTATTTGGTTCCTTGAGCACTCTCCTTGCAAAATGAGTATTCATAGTGGCAGCACATGAAATGATAGTGTGTATGCAGAAACCTGGTGTGGAGCCAGAACCATATCTGCCAGCAGGCTTTTGGAAAGTCTTACTGATTATGGCTAAAAGTCTCACTAAAGCCCTCCAAGGGAGAAGCTAAAAATGTAAAACTCCCTAACAGAAGTATTTTTATTGCCCTCTCCCCCATACCTTTCTAGGCAGAAAATGTGGAAGAAACTACCATGTAACAGCTTCCATTCACCAACTGAACCTAAAGGAGAAGCTACAGCTCGCAAAAAGTGACAGCTGCACTGGGGATGGACTTGCAGACACGCACTGCGTAGGAGGCAGATATAAGCCACATGCACAAATTGTTCTCCAGAACTTCTACTTTGAAGTGAGATCCTAGCACAATGGGTAAGATTTTCAATAACAATAACTCTGAATGTCCCTGACTGCATTAGAGGTGAGACCTAGTTTGGGTCAAGTGTTTACAGAGCACTTAGCTCATCTTAAAATGATGTTGCTAGGTGCTACTGTGATTAGAATAAGTACTGTAGTGAAAACTGGATGGACAAAGAGTTGTAATTGTGGTACGATTAATTGAGATGGATTAAACTATTCCCACAGGTTTATCGGCTTATGCTCAATGAGATAGAAATGGATGTAATTAAACCTCATGAATGAAGATACTTTTCTTCTCAGTGAACAATATGCTCTTCTGAGAGCAATTATGACTTAGTTCTGCAAGATGCCAAATAAATATAGCTTTGAGACCACTGATGATGTTTAAGACTTTGGAGGATTGAATACTTTAAGCCTTTGAGGATGTCCTGAATACAGAGTTTAGCCCATGAGAAAAATCAGTTTGTCCTGTTTTTCTTTCACTACTTTTACCATAGATACCTACATGAGACGTATATAATCTTTTATCAAAAGATTAAATTAAATACTTAGAAGCTGATTCTCTCAGCTTTACTGAGGTGGTCAACTTGATTTATTGTTCTTGGCTTATACAGATAGCAATTCTCACCAGAGTTAACTTATTCTCTCAACAGGTTGTCACATAATTAAACTGGATTTTTATTGTGGTTAAGTACTCCATATGAAGCATCAAGCTTTTCCTGCTTGCCAGGAATCAACCCTATGTTAAACAGTGTATGAGAGCCGTAAAGGTATTGGCGGGGGGGGTGGGGTGGAGTAAATGGCTTAAGAGTGGTGAAGCAAAGTTTTATTCCTTGGAGCATCTTACCTCTGCATGTGGCCAATCCTGGTTCTTTGACAGTCTGTCACACTGAAGTCTGAATGTTGGTTCCCTTGACACCTCACCCTTGTTTTACCTCTGCTGAGATGGTGTTTTCATTGCATAGATAAAATTGTGTTGTACTACATGTTCCCCTGCATTATTATCCCTTCAAAAGTTATGGTGATGAGTAACTATTTGCACTTAGAGTACCCATGAGGGAAGTTGTTAAAGAAAGGTTCAGGGCCTATTGTGCTATGCACTGTGCATTTGTATAAATAACCTCTTAGTGCACTGTGAGGATTTTATAGAAAAGCTCTCAAGACAAGTCAGGTAATTTGAGGAAAGGAGAGAAATCTCCACCTGTGAGAAGTGCCTCTGACTGAATGAAGTTACCAAAAAGAGGCCTGGGTCACTTTAGACATGTTGTAGCCTGATTGCCCAGCAGTACACTGGTATACCTTGAGCAGCTTCCTGAAACGCTGTGTTCATGCACCCCAAAATAGTGTTAGATTCATACTTTCTTGCTTTAAAAATATGGATGGTGTTTTCATTTGCCTCTCTTTCCAACACTACACCTCTTAACACCTTATCTGAAGATGCTTGTTTTTCTGAGGAGGTGGAGAAATATTTTATAAGCATGTGGCTGGGTTGCTTCTGAACTGATGATGTTAGTGGTACAGAGAAGTGTTAATGGCTCTTCAGAGCTCCAGGGGAGGGAAGGTTTCACTGAGCAAATGTGTATATAGGCCTATTATGTCTGACCTGGTTGTCCTGGATCTGCTTCCTGGCTGGTGGAGAGAAACAGACACTTCTTATTGCAATTCATTGCATTGGGGGTGGGGGAGGGAACAAACCTAAAATGGGTTAGATAATTGGGGCCTGAAGTACTTATTTCTCACTGTTGATTGTGAAGAGAGTCTAAGGTGACGGGCTCAGCTGCTAAAATCTTTTCTGTGAATTTCTAAAGTTAAGTGGAATAAAACAGCCTTGGCAACAAATTGAAAATGAATCTCACTTTGACCACAAACATGATTTTCTTCCTGTTCTTGGCTCTGTGGACTTTAACAACTAGGCTGTTTTCCCTCCACCTCGAAGTATCCACCCAACACTAGCCAGAGGATTAAAGCCAGGCAAGCCCTAATAACAATGAGTTTTGCCACTGATTTCTCTGACTTTGTGTTTTTCTTAGTCTTTTAGTTGTTAGTATTATATGGTTTTTGTTGGTTGGTTAGTTGTTCGGTTTACTTGAACTAATGAGTTTCAGGGGATGATGGTTTTGCCGCTGTGGTTGGTGGGCATTAGCATTAACTCTTGGCTGTCCTGGAGCCTAGGAAGCATCAAATGGCTCTGGGTGCAGTTGAAACAGTGTCTGCTGAAGCATGGAGCTGTGTCCGGCATTCGAGACTCCGAGACCTGAATGAACCTGCCACGGTGCTGCGGGTTGTCAGGTCTCTAATAGACTGAGCTCACACGGCACCTTCTCCCCTGCCGAGCTCTGTCCTCAGCTGCATATATTTTGTAGTCAAACCTGGAAAAATACGTATCACTGAGAGAGAACTTTTGATGTGCAAACAGGTGCGTACACACATGCACACGCACAAGACGTGACTGGGGAAGCCTTGTTTCGCCGAGAACCTGAGGTAGTTATTTGGTTAGCTCTTGGTAGCGGTTTGTTGTCTTTGGGGGGTTTGGGGGGTTTTATTGTTGTTGTGGTTTTGATTCTCTAGGAGGAAAACAGAAGGAAAAAAATAAAGCAAAAGCGGTAGTGCAGTAAGCGTAATGACGAGGGGGATGCGATGCCGTAGCGCTGTACCTGTTTGCCGAACGGGATCATGCGAGGAAACAGCGTTGTGTCCCTGGAGCATTTTGCAGTGCTTTGCTGGCTGTTTGGGGTTGCCACCTGCTGGTAAAAATACTGCATAGCTTATATTCGCATCTTCTGTCAAAAGACAAAAGTACAAACGAGCTGCAAAAACACCTGAGTAATTTTTTGTGATTAAATTATTTCCTTTTTCTTTCTTGGAAATTTGTTTTGGGTGTGTGGCTATAGTTACTGTGTTTCTCAAATACGATTTATATGGTTTTACTGCTCTTTGGATTTTTACAGATTATATAAATCTCCAAATATTCAAATAACAGTGCTTAAATTATTGTGTAAATTGCCAAGGCCCAATTCTCATCTATTGCATTTTTTTTTTTTTAACTACTGTAACAATAGGGTTTTCAAAGGGGTCTAGAGGACCGGAGTTTTGCAATCCCATTAAATCTCAAGGATTTCAAATTGCCTGTAGCAGCTTTGGAGAACTCATCATGAAATGTGTTTCAAAAGCTGGTCAGGACAAAAAAAGCATTTTTGTGCCCAGAGTTGAATTCAGCATGCAAAGACACCATATATTGTGCAGCCTTTATTTTGCCCAAGGAAGATGCCTTTCCTGTTCATTTTTCATTTTTTCAATATAACATCCTCCTGAGCATGACTGAGGTGACACTGGGAGGTAGGTGCTCGGGATTTCTTTCTGGAATTAAGTGTGACCACCTAACAGTCCATGTTGTTTCTGTCTCAACACAACTTGTGGTGATTTGTAAATTGTTATAGTAATAGTGCTACTGTAGCAACTGCCCATGCGTCCTGCTCTGCTGTTTCTCTTTGTGTACATGACCTCTGCTGACTTGAAGATCTTGTGCACCACATGGCATTAAAAGCTTGCATCTCTGCTGTTTGGATTCAGAGGTGTATAGCAAACATGCTGAGGGGGTGAGGAGATAATTTTTGCTCAGAAAGGTGCAAGGACCCCATGGGAAATGCTGCATGTGTGTGCTACAGCTCTGTGCTGACCACTGCCGGTCAACATAGACCTGCTGGTTGAAGCAGATCAGCTTTGAAAACAGGCGACTGGGAGACCTGGGGAGGGGGTAGTGGTGGCAATGGAATTTGGTGGCCCTTTGCTAGCCCCACAGCAAGGGGGATGTGCATGAGAGGGGGGGCCTTCAGGATCCCATTGCTTTCTAAGTGATTACTTGTAAGTCCTGGCTTAGTGTTGCCAGCCTGTTTCACGAATTGATCTCATTATCTTCCACATAACATGTACTTTTGCACAATACAATAATTATCAGCTATGTCCTGGCAATTAATCATTCAAAACCCTATGGAGCGTGTGCCATTTGCTGCTTGAGCAGAGATTTGATGACTTGTGAAGCAGAAGCTCTGTATGGGCAAGATCTGAAGCCTCCTGTGGCAACCACAGGGAAGGGGATGCAATTCAAATGGCTCGTGTAAGGACCTGCAGGTCAGATGCTTGAAGGGGACTTGCCGTAGCAGGGTGGGTTGACTGAGGGCCGTGAAGTCCGTGCTGACTGGTTCTGCTGCACACCATCGTACGTGCCTGTCATTGACCCCTAACAGGCATAAAATTAATTTTCAGATGGATTTGTGCATATGGGCTCATGAGGGTGGTTCTGCAAGGGGACTTGCTTTCCTTCCTCTCCTCCCTGCGTGGCTGTAGAGAGAGGGAGGATGCGGGGATCCCTTTGCTTCATATTATTTTTTTTTGACCCTCTCTCCAGTTTGTGGCAGGGTGGTTTTGCACTTCTTTCACCACCTTTCTGTTGAGGTGTGTGGGGACTGGAGGCAGGGCATGTGGCTCCTTGGCCTTCAGATTTGTTTCTTTCAAGGCATAATAAGTACTCTCTCCCTTCCCTGATGAAAAATCAGTTGAGTTATAGCCAGGGTTGCCTATTGTTAAGGCTGTCCAGCCCCTTTCTGATAGTGTGTTGCTTGTAGTTATTTATAGCTGTCAGGCTTTGACAATTCAGGATGAAATTTTTCATCCTTAGTGGGAGTATGACATGAATTTTTATGGACAGTTTTACCAATTCTACTTTCTTTAAAGAGAAGAGCAAGGGAAAATACTTTGTGTTTTAAAAAGAAAAAACAACAAAACAAACACATCTTTCTCTTGAATTGCTTCTATTTTGTTCCCATGAATAAAATCTGGAATTTGGATTTTCTTTTGTCAGAGAGATATGTTTATCATAACTTTGAAAATTGACCTGTGCTTGGACAATTAAATAGTGTTAAAAATTGTAGTTGGCTCCAAAACAACAAACACTTTCTGGAGGATGCAGAATGAACACTTATGAATCTTCCTGCTTGAAGAAGGTGAGGAGAGTGCAGCAGTGGTGATGAGCCAGAGGTATGGGGATAAATGAGAGGTAGGGGCAGACTGGAGAAGATAGGTCAAAAAGGGTTTAAACATGTAAAGAATCAGCAGTGGTGAAGACTGCATATGTTAACGCCACTAAAGCCTTATTAAGGATATGTTTATTTTGAAGAGGTTAGATGAAGGCATCCTTAATTTTGTTGTATCTGTGTTTTGAGTATTTCACTTTGCAGATACAGTGTGTGCCTAGGCTAGAGCAAATAATTGTTTTGCTTTGCTTTGCTTGTAACTGGTAGGTCTATAGTAAACAATAGAGGTTGATCTAGTAACATGTCGGAAAATTTACTCCGAAGATAAGATTTATAATGTTTTCCTTAAATAATTTTACTTTTTTGTAAAACAACCAGTACCACAAAGATGACTATTCTTCCCAGAATATAGGTGCATGTGGGAAACTGTAGACAGAACTGGGCACAGCCCCAGCAGAACTGGAGATCAGAGGCTGTATGTTAACGGGACTGCATCATGCTATAGCAGTGTCTATTGCAGTGGCCGTGCTTTAGCAGAGACCATAGACCCCTTACGCTTCTCTCTTCTTTGCAACCGAGGAACATGTATGACTACAAAATGTTTCAGGTCTAGCATATGGCATTGGCTTTGGATAGACACTGAATATGCTCTTTGATTGAGGAGGAGGGGAATTGAAAGGAAGGGGTAAGGAAGACCTGGTTGCTGGCCACGGGGGAATGCTGTGCACTTGCGCCTGTATTTTAAGGGTCCATGGGGAGGCAAATCTCTCCCTCCTTCACTAAATGTAGATGAGGTACTTACAAAAGCAATTTAATAACTACCACTGAAAGGCTAAAGCTTTCAAAGATTGTACCTTGGTGCCCCCTAAGAACTGTAGCTCACCCGTGAAATACAGTCATTCTCAGACTCCAGTCTCAGGCCTCTAAGCTCTGACTATAAATGGCCCAATTTCAAAGGCTACAGTGCAATGCATGAGACTGCTGAGACCAGAAAGCCGATGCTCTCAGCAGCTCACTCGTGGCTCTGGGGCTACCCCTGGAGCACGTTGGAACAGCTTCCAATTTCTCAGCTTTCAAAACAAATCAGCCGCTCCTGGCTCGATAGGTAGGAGAAAAGGCATACGTGTTTTATCTGTCTTAAATAAGCACTCACTTGAATTTAAAATCAAAGCTTTTCACCCTAAGGTCGTAAAAAGGAGCAGAGACCATACCTTACTTCTTTAGGATGACAAAGCCCACTGTGATGAGCGGCACTGCCCAAGAGCAGCCATGGCACGGTTCAGTTTTACCGGCCAGTGGCACATAACTTAATGCATGTCTGCTGTCAGTGGCGAGGTCCAAATGAGGAGCTGCCCCTGGTGAAGCAGGTGAACTTGAGCTACATCAACAAGCCTCCTCACTTGGGCCAGTAGTTCGTAGCTCCACTAAGTGGACTCACATATTATGAGAGAGGAGTATTCAGACAGACTAGCTTAAGTATATGTGATGTTGGGAAAGAAAACGTGCGGGACGCTTGTTAATGCAAGAGGTTGAGAACTGGGTGATATGAGTTACTGGTTCTGACTGCCACTCATTGTTTTGTGAACCCTGGCCTAATTTCTGTAGAGAAGCTTGCAGCAGTTCTTAGGTACCAATTCCTCAAAGTGTGGGGTCATAGATGCTAGCACAGCACAAAGAATTTTTAACTTCTGCCTAAAGTATTAAGCTGACATAAAATTAAAAAAGAAGACAATGAGTCCAACCTCTAATTAAATTTTATGGTATCTGATTGAGTTTGAACAATAAAACCTTGCCTAATTATTTTATCCCCTGTTATTCTACAATGAAAAGACTAATGGTGCAAATGTATACCTAAAATCTCTGCAGGGAAATTTTTCTGGCCCTCTGTAGAAAAACTAGATGAAGCCTACATAGACTGGAACATTAGATTGACTATGAGGGAGTTAATTTATCCATTGTGCTTTAGTCTGAATTTAGATATAAAATGCCTACTGAAACAAAGAAGAAACCTTACTTTAGAATTTTGATGTGCCAAAAATTCAAGACAATGCTATGGAAAGAGTACAGTGTAGAGACTAGTGTGTGTGCATGTGTGCATGAGCACACAACTTCTCATAATTAGAAGTCTTTGTAACATTTGATTTATTTTTATATTAATTTTTCTGTAGCAAAGATTCAGTGTGTTGTAAAATCAGGCTTTCAAGACATACTGAATGCTGCCAGCTTCTTCTTTTTATGAAACACAAATCTCAAATCAGTTTTATTGCTCCTTTATTTTTTTTTAAAAAAAAAAAAAAAAAAAAAAAAGAGGCGGCAATTCCTTTTGTTTTAGTGTTTTAGTTTACTTCATTTAATCCTAATTCCCAAGTTTTTTCTTAAGTATTTGATATGAGGGTTTATCTGTTACATGTGTCCACATACCCATACTTACTCTAGAGGTAATTTTGATATGGCAGTATCTGGGCATCTTCCTGTATTTGGGCTTGTTCAGCCTGGAGAAGAGAAGGCTGCGGGGAGACCTGATTGCGGCCTTCCAGTACATAAAGGGGGCCTATAGGAAAGAGGGGGAGAATCTTTTCAGTAGGGACAATGGTGATAGGACAAGGGGGAATGGTTTCAAGCTGAAACAGGGTAGGTTTAGATTAGATGTAAGGAAGAAATTCTTTACAATGAGGATGGTGAAGCACTGGAAGGGGTTGCCCAGAGAGGTGGTGGAGGCCCCATCCCTGGAAACATTCAAGCCCAGGCTGGACGGGGCTCTGAGCAACCTGATCTGGGTAATGGTGTCCCTGCTCACTGCAAGGGGTTGGACTAGATGGGCTCTGAGGGTCCCTTCCAACCCAAAACATTCTATGATTCTATGATTTTATTGACCACTGTGGCTGACCAGTTTGTTAATGGTGATCATGTTGTAACTAGTTCATTTAAAAAAAAAAAAAAATAAAAAAAAAAAAATCTTGCAACAATTTAAGGTGTGGAAGAGCAGTTTCGAGGAGATAAGAAGTTTTTAAATGTATGTGTGTTTTACATTAGAAAACTGAGAGTAGAAGGGTATTAAGTAAACTTTGAGATTTGTGATCATTCTGAGTTGTACCAGTTGCTAAGGAAAGTCTGTACATTACACAAATAACGTTTATTCCTTGTCAGTTTTAATTCAAAAATTATACTTTGAGATCCCATTGAACTTCAACTCTTAGTGATTTTTTTAAGGAATATTTTGAGGTATTTTTTTAAAGTACGCAATACCTCTTACTACCAGAGAACACACAATTATTGGCTTAAATCTACGTTCACGCGCATACTCTTACATCACTTTTTACTTTCAAAATTTCAGCTAAGAGAAGGTTGTTGTAGACTTATTTAGACATTCTCAATAAAAAACCTACACAAATGCTCAAAAATGGGCATAATGCTTTTCAAAAAATCTAGCCCTTATTAAACTTTTTCCTCTCTGTAGGAATCCGGGTTGGCAGCTGAGGAAAGTGGAAATAGCTGACGTGTTTGAACAAGGCCATAGTCCAGCTTTCACGTAATTCACTTTCTTCCAATGAAGAAAAGGGACATAATTCTTCTCTTGCTTAAATACAGGTTTCAGCGTTACCTTTCCAAAAATGACTTCTGTGCAGGGTGGTGCTTGGGCATACATGAGAAGCTCTAAAATCCCCAAACAAACTTGATAAAGGGTAGCAAACTTTCAAAATGGAAGGTTTTAACAACATTTTTTCTGAGAACAGTAGTGAAAAAACATTCTTTTAAACAGTATTCCAGTTTTAATTTGCATCACCGTAAGAACAGTTAAAAAAGGTTGCATGACATTTAAGTACGAATGGATATTTATATTCTGTACCAGTTATTGTACTACCCTGACGTGCCTGCCTGTCTCGGTGTTCTCAATACTTTTCAGTCCTGTGCTTAATGATATGACCAAAATGTGTCAAAAGCATTTTATTTTATTACTCCTACTGTGTTATTTTTGTTAACACTTTGGTTTCTTCAGCTTTCCTGAAAACGGCTAATATTCATGAAAATTATGAAACTATTAGTTCAGAATGTTCTTTCATGGAATTAACAAATATCTTAATATCCATACAGCCTCTTTCAAAATTAAATAGCTGCTTTATTTCAGTCTGTGACATGAGCACACAATCAGCTCGCTCGCTCTCTGTCCAAAGCAAAGCTGTGAAGTATGTGTATGTATTTGTTTATAAGCAAATGTACTTTGTAAACTTTTGCCATTTTTGCCCATGGATTTGCTATGCTTACAAGATGATTCTTGATCATGGGAAAATTCTGGTCTTGCAGAAGTTACTTTCTGAGAGTCGACAGGCCTGCAGTGTTACCCGAGCATGCTGCCATAACTACTGTTAGGACACTAACCTTATTTTTTAACATGTAGTTTAATGTAAGAACATAAAAAAATCTTACTGGATTATTTGCATACCTAAATCCAAATAGACACTAAAATGGTGTCTTGCCTACCTCTTTCATGGAAAATAGTTTTGTGTCAGCAAATACCTCCTTTCTAATATCTCTCTAGTGTCTTTCACTACAGGTGATACTTTTGAAACAGACATCACTTAATATTTTGCTGGTTTATATCACACTTAACCACTGAGCAAATAGTGAAAATTAAGTAAGCAATCTTTACCTAAGAATGATTATTTAAAGCTAAGCTATTAATAAAATCCTCTGACAGGTGGAGGCACTTAGTAATATCAATTAGTTCTCTCTTTAGATATGAAGTATTCATTTTATAAATTTATTTATTCTCTATATAAAGTTTGTTGTCTCTTGAAAAATGGCTTGGTATTGGGAATACATCATGCTATTCATTTAGAAGAATATTCTGTAGACGATATGGACGCGCTTTCAACAGTTTGAGGAAAAATGAGCAAGTGGTTATGTTTTGCAAACATGAAGATGAGCCTGAGTGTTGGATTAAGAAAAAGATTAAGAGATGGCTTTGTGGAAATCTTCTGCTCAGGTACTGCGTTTGCTGTGTGGAGATAATAGGTTATCATAGGCATTACTAGTGACATATGTTTTTTCTATAATGCCATATTTCTTAGTTAGCTTTCTCTGTTAAAGCTTTTGTGAACTCAAAGGTGATTTGTTTCAGGCTAGTATAAAACAGTCGCTGAGAGTGCTAGAATTTCATTGTAAGTACTTAATTCATCATTCAGATTGCTCGGGTGATGATCTGCACGAAAGCTGTATAGCAGAATAAATAACAATAGCTGTGAATCACATCAGCATGGGGATGTTAAGAAATAAAATGCTTTTTCCCAGGCATTTGGAAAAGTCATCGTGCGCTCAATGCCCTGGAATAGAGACAAGTGATCTGTTTTTGTGGTCCTTTCACTCGGTGTCAGGGTGCCTGCTGCAAACAGAGGGGTAGACGCCTGCGTGATCTCTGGTGAGGAACAGTCAGGAAGTTCACCAGCTTTTTTAAACAACTCCAAGAAGACTGAAAATTGAAAGCTGGTGTTTGTTCAGACCTAACGAAGCCTCTCTCCTGTGGGGAAGGTATATATTTAGTCAGTCTGAGACAATCCAAAGGGAATTTCTGGAAGAAATCAACTTACTGTTTATAAAACCTAAATAAAAGTAATTGGAATATGGTGATATTACTATGATCTACTTCCAGTAAATGCCAACTGGCAGAGAAAGTGGTGGTGGTTTTCACCTTTACTATACTTTTGTGACAAGGGATATGCTGGTTCTTCTGTTACTTTCTTATTTTCGTTAAGGAAACAGTAAAATACCTCCCAAAATAACTTCCCGTTAAATATAAAAAGGTTAGATTGTTCCTAATCTCTGAACAATTGTGCTAAAACTGGCTTTTCTTTTTCAATATATTGTATGTTTTTGTTCAATTTGTAGTTTTAAGTTTTAATGGACAACAAGATAAAAGTGGTTTCCTCTAATGCAAGTGATTTTGTACCATGGGGTTGAGTCAACCGAGTAGTCGGAGGAAGCTTAGTAAAGGGAATAGCAGACAGTTCTAAGTCAGAGGGGAAGCAGGGTCTGAAAAGAGGAGGAAACAACAAAGAGAAGTAAGAAGGTGACAGAAAAGGGGAAAAAATCCTCATCTGTTCAGTCAAAGAGCATTGGGAAGATGCGCTCAACCAGATTACATTTTGCAGGGTAACATGTTTCACATAGATGTTTGGCTTGAGGCTTTCTTCTGTTTTATAATAGATTGTGTTATGAAAAGGTCAGTAAGCATGACCTTTTGTTTGGTTGGGTTTTTTTGATGGTGGGGTGTCTTTTTGGCTTGGGTTTGGGTTGTGTGTTTTTTTTTTTTTTTTGGGGGGGGGTGTGGGGTGGGGGTGGTGGTCTGGTTTGTGTGTTTGGTTTTTTCCCTTCACCTCAGCTGTTGATGTCCTCAGTTATGGTGGTAAATATATTTCACGGTGCAGTGGTGAGTATATGGCACTGTCCTCAGTGTAGACCTTGAGAACACGCTGAACTCAAATATGTTGTTTTGAAACTCTCTGTGCTTGCTTCCACTTTGCTTCTGAAATACTCATTTGTACTGATCTGAAGCAGAGAGGGTGAATGGGGAGGGTAATTCTGTTAGCGCTCTTCCATCACCCTTCCTAGGCTGTGTTATGTGGGTAAAGAGCTCCTTAATTTCTGTATATTCACACCCTTTGGCCAGGTAGCGCGTGTAGGAAAGGTTAGTATTTCATTTGGTATAGTCCTCTGCGCAGAATCCTCTGTATTACTGACTTGTTATTCAAAATTACACATGGATAATTATTCTTGTAAAAGAAACCTGATAGTTTGACCACAACTTATGAAGAATGCTATTCGTGTTTCTCGGTTGTTCAGTTACTACAAGGACTGACTTATGTCTTCCAGGCAATACCTTTCTTATTTCTCCTCAGCTGGTGCAATATCATGATAAATGGTGTAAAAGGTGTAGAGAACAGTGGTCAGCTCGTGCACCCTGTTCCTTCCCTACCCCATCCTTGCTGTGCAGGGGAGGCTGCATGCTGAATGGAAGATTTTCACTGCGGTAACCTTCTTCCCTTCCTAGGAAGGAGTACCTGGAGAAAAATCATGTTTAAAGTTCCTGGGCTGTGTGTTGTGCTTCAGACTATGGGAGTCCCCTGACCAGACGCACCTTTTGCAAGAGTGTCCTAATGGAGACGTCCTTAAAAGCCCAGCTCCTGCAGCTGCTGTGCAGTCCCAAGGCGGGCATGGCCCAGTAGGTGAAGGAAAAGGACATCCCCTGGGAGGATCCTCTAGGTTCATTGTGGGGTTCTTGCAGGCACTGGGGAGTAACAAGCTGGGCAGTGTTTGACTACTCTGGAGGGGAAGAAATCCTCCTCCAAAAGGAAATTCCTACAAAGTTATCCGACCACTGCACCTCACACATAAAATGCAAGAGTTCCTGGGTGGCTGTCTCATGCTGATGTTCCCCAACTACTGGCCCCACAGGCTGGCCAACAGCCTGGGGAGAGTCCGCCGCTTCCTTATGGCAGTGGAGCAGGAGAAGGCCACCACATTGCCCGACAGCTTCAGGTATAGAACAGAGCATAGAAGGTCACCCATCATGGAGCTGTGCTGGGAATCACGCTCCCTACCTGCAGCCTACTGCTGGTCTGCTCGCCCGTGGCCTAACAACAGGGCTTCCTTGCACAGGAGGAAACAGGGGATTTCAAAGCTCTAAATGCTGTTGAGCTAACCTTGAGGTTTCATTTGCTCAGGGTGATTCTCTGTAAAGAAGTCCCCTCTCCTGCTCCCCCCCTCTCATGTACAATTTTGGGTTGTGCTTGTTTGTTTTGACACCTGGAAAATGGCGTGGTATTTTATTTAAATATCTGCTCTGTCAGGCCAGCACACCTGCTGGTATGGTAAGAAGCTTCTTCCCATGTGTTACATGTGTATGTTGTCAGATTAAAATGCAGTGCCATGATTTAAAGACAATTTCAAAGGCCTATTGTGCCTGTTTCCCAGCATGGTTTCTGTAAGCACAGTGCCTGTGTGGTAGGGCATTGGAAAAGGAGAGCGAGGTCCTAGCTAGCAGAGCAGTGATGTTGTGAAAGGGCTGCAGTTCCAAAAGTGTTCAAATACTTGCCTTGGGGAGAAAGGAACATCTCTGAATGCTTTCAGACAAGTAATTCTCATAGTCCCATGGCAATTGTTTATGACAATCGCTTCATTGTTACTGTTTGAGTTTAGTTGTGTTTTGCTTTGGGAAGGTTCCTACTTTCCAACTTTCACCTGAGAAGTATTTTAAGAGGGGTGCATATATGAGTCAGATCATCTTATCTTCTACCTCAAAAAAAAAAAAAAAATCAGAAAGTCCCCTCCCCTAACCCCTATTCTCACTTATATTTGAAATGAGAGGATGATCTCACACCTGCCAACTTGTATTGAGGCTGAAACAGCTCAGTTCTTGGACAGTGGCTTCTGGATTTGGAGACTGGACAGGTATGGTCTTTTGCCTTTGGATGCACCCTGGAAAGTGCAAGTGAAATTTTCGAGTCCTTATATTCACCTAATGAGACATTTCAGATTTTCCCCCATGGCACCAGAATACATTTTAAAGGTACGTAGTTTTTACAAGTGAAGCATTGATCAAAATGTCATTGACAGATCTGGCTGCTATCCCTAGGTTGGCCACCGATTTTATGCTCTCTTGGGTGAGCTACTTAACACATCGGTTTCCTCACCCATAAAATGGAAGCAATACCTTTGGGGACAACGACAAGGTCTTTAGATGAAAGAAGATATTGAAAGGCAAAGTGGTGCTATACCTCGATGATTGTTCTTTCACTGAGAAAGTGCACTTTTCAGGTTTAACACTGCCTGATAATAATTAATTGAGTTGTGTGGATTAAATTTTTAGTGAGAGTTATGAAATACTTTCCTAAAGAATAATGCATTTCAAATGTTATGTGAGATTTAAGAATTAAAATTTTGTCTTGTATTTCAAAGAATTTTAAATGACCTTCAGACTGAGCCAGTCAGTGGTTTGAATATGCTGATGAAATTACTTTGTCGCTAGATGTTTTGTTTGGTAATGAAACTCAAAACTACTGACCGTGTTGAGTTGATGATGTTTGTCTGTCTAATACACTAATATTCATCAATGCAGTGTGTGCAGGCAAAGTTCAGGTATGAATATAGATGACTAGGATTTTCTGGGAGCTCATATAATAGTCTTTTTCAGGTCTTGATCTTTGTGGCCAGCTGATGACATTTATTTTACACTGATAATGAAAGCAAGCAGTGTTATTTTATCACTTAGCTTCATGAATACAGAAATAATTGAGTTCTCATCACTAATCATTTTAGCACATTAGAAAGTCCTGTTTAGCCCATATCTTGCCAGCTGTACTTGTACTGAGTAGTGTTTTTGAAGTATTTTGAGACTCTTTACTGCTTAACGTTCTGCTCAGTGAAGATATCTAAGTCTGACCCTAATGTTTTGAATGTATTTCAGAGTCCGATTTTGGGTTTGGTTTTGGTGTTTTGTTTTGGTTTGATTCTACCTCTTGTGGTGGTTTGTTTTTGGTGTTGTTTTTTTTGTTTTTTTTTGTTTTTTTGTTTTTTTTTTTTACTTGATTATTGCTGTCATGTTAATTAGACTGAACCTAGATGAATATAGGTAATTTTTCAGGATGAAGTATGAACATCACAGTTATCTTGGTAATAAAGAGCAAACTGTACCTGTATAAGCTGTGACCTGAAATATTACAGTTGTTAAAAAAAATAAAAGGCAGCAATCTCAGAGATTCAAATTACATTTAGAAAAATCCATAGATTTCTCTTTTATCTTGTGCCTTAACTACTGTAGATCCTATTAAGTAACGTTGTAATCCTATAAATTATCACAAATTTGGATTAATCCCAAACAAGTGAATGTCTTAAATTGCAGCTTGTCTGGAAAGCTTTCCTCTCACAATTTATTGTATATAACCTATCTGTACTATCTGCATTAAACAGCACTAATAATACTACAAATCAAAAATCTTTGAATATTTTATCTAAAACAACCTCAAATAATTAAAAAAAAAAAAAAAACAAACCAAACTTTATTTAATTTGCCCAGACTGTTAGGTGAGGACTTTGATATAGTTTCTGAAACTCTGAATGACTTTTCATTAAAGCTGAAGCTTTCAATTTAAATACATTGATTTCATTTATTGTATCCCAAAATTGTTGAAAGTGAATATTTTGCTTTTAGTTTTGGAACAACTTTATAACTGAAAAGTGTTTACCAGTTCTGCTGATCAGATATCCAAATATAATTGGGAACGTATCAACCTGTTCCTCGTTCCTGTGACACCTAATGAGGGAGGAGAGGGGAGCAGGGACGGAGGCATGGAGCAGAGGAGGGAAGCAGATGAGCATATCAGAGGGCGATTGCTATGCCAGAAGACGATGGAGGGGAAGAAAAAAAAAAAAAAATAAGAAAAGGAAAAAGAATCCTCATTATTCAGTACATTTCCTGTGAGTTTTAACTTATCTTTGTCCCAGTTTTCCAATAAAGTTGAGCAATAGGCAAAAGTATTAATCAGTCTCCCAGAATACAATTTCAGTTGTTACCTACCACACGCCTCTCACACTTCCCTAGAGAGGCTTGGGCAGATGAGGCACACATTTGCCTCTGGCTGTGAATCAGCTGAAATTGATGGCAGCTCATAATGTGTCTAGACTACCAAAGTTTCTTTGGTATTCCTTCTAATTTATTTAGTTGTATAGAGTCAGAGATGAGGTCACATAAAGAATACGTGGTAAAACACATTCTTCCACTATGTGGCATGAAGGGGGTGAAGAAACTCATGAGGATTGTCTCGCTATAGCAGAAACTTTGCTGTGATCCACCAAGAGCTGGAGGCAGACCTAAACCCAGATCATGAAATTCATCTTCCCATGAACATATATACCACTCTGTCTGACATGAGGGTAGTTTTTGGTTGGTTTGTTTGGTTTTTGTTTGTGTTGTTTTTTTTTTTTTTTTTTTTTTTTTTTTTTTTTTTTTAAAGGAGTAAAGTTGGTACTTTGAAGCTGCAAGGCAGTGTTGAGTTTGCAAGATTCACAGTACCATTTACACTGTATTCAGTGTACATGAATATTTACAAAAGCTTTGTGAAATCAGTGCTTGTCTTGTAATATAAAAGGGAAAACTAGGAACAAATTAATGGGCTGGCTACTGTAGCAAAAGCCCTGCTTCCATGATAAAAGCTTCCTGGTGTTGCAGACACCCTTTCTGAAAGGACGTTAAGAAAAACTGAAAGAAGTTAGTTAGACAGGGGTAAGAGTGTTCATTGAAAAGCTAGGTTATTAGCACTGTGTGGAGTTAAATTCATAACCAGATATATGAAAATCTTTTTCTGTATGGAAGAGGTCCAATTTTCCAAATTAAAAATTATGGGAGGAAAAAATAGACATTTGACAGAAAAAAGGTTGTTATATGGTCCTGAATTAGCTGAAAATGAGTCAACCATAACACATCTGAGTTTTAAACCGAGTCTTTAACAATTGTGAAACTGAATTATTATTATTATTGTTTATATTTTGTAAATGTTTAAAATGTGTTAACTATGACTGTTTTCCGCATAGTTGTCTACATTCATACCTCACGTAGGTCTGCTGGCTGGGCCCAGTCATAACTGTTTGCAGCCTGATCCTACCCTGCTTTTCACTAGAGCTCTGGAAGGGGCTTGGACCACGGCCATGAAGTGTCAGGGTCTCCCTCCAGCAGTGGATGTGCAATGTGTAACATTTTGAGCATGAAGCAAAGGAGCGAAACTTGTATAGCTGGTGTTATTTAAGTTTGTAGATGTTACAGATAAGTTTAAACATCTTTAATGATGCTCCCTGCATGGGGAGCTGCTGACGAGGCTCAGACTGTTCTTTGAGAGCCGTGGGAACAGCACCTTTCCCTGCAGATAACAGATCATGTCTGTGCTGTACATTCAGGGGCTCTTTTCTGCGGAGATGATCTAAGGTTAAGGACAGGTGGTTTGGAGAAACAAATAATCTTACATTCTTTTTGGTCTTTATCAAGTAGTCCCATTTGGTCTAAATCGGGCTTTAAGGCTATTGTTTGCTCTAATGCAATTACACTTGTTTTTTTACTCAGACTCTGGCGAACCAGACTTTGGCAGTAAGACCAAATAAGCCTTCTATAGGTTTTTAAAAGTGAATTGCATTGTGCTGGTCCCTGGGAAAGTGTCTTCCTTGAAAATGTTTAATCCTCCCTCCCTCCCTCCCTCCTTCCTCATCTTTTGTGGATGAAACTTTCCATGGCATACACTGACAATTAGTCAATTTATGTCCTTCCGAAGAAAGAAGTTTGGGGTTTCGGGGGTTTTGTTTGGGGTTTTTTGTTGTTGTTGTTGTTGTTTTGGTTTTGTTTTTTTTGTTTGTTTGTTTTTTCCTGTGCACAGTGTAATACACTTAGAGATGTCTTTTTCATTTACAGTGTAGGAAGTAAACCATAAATCTATGATATCACTCTGTCTTTTTAGTATTTCAATAGAAACATGAGCATGGTAATTTCAGTTAAAGATCTTTCTAGATAGTAAAATAAGGGGAAGAATTCTGTAAACAAACAGCTTTTTAGAGCAGTTGTGAACTACTGAAAATATTAAAATCTTCCAAAAAGGACGTAGCATCTGTGATTATATCACTGGTGCTTGTTTCCATCCACATCACTGGTTTTGTGCAATAATACTGGCATATTTAATGCTGACATTCCAATATGTGCTGAAATCTCTCTCAGCCTTTCCTTTTCGTGATGCTGAGTACATCCAGCTCCTGTTGATGCCACCTGCGGCTGGAGCCGCTCGCTCTGAAGACAAGTCCTTGAAAAATAAAGGGCGCTTGTGGTACTGAGCGGCAGCCCAAGCATCTGTATTTAAGGGGCTATGCCCGTTGTTACTGAGGGCTCCACAGACCAGCTTTCTGATGTAGCCTGTGCAGCAACGAAGGGGTATTTCTGCCTGAGAGCTGAGGCCCAAGTGTGCTACCGAGCTGACATGGGGACAGGAGGAACTGTGCGCTTGCTGTTCCAGCAAGTATGTTTTAGAGTCTGTGTGCATGTCAAATGGCCTCCACTATGTTTTGCAGATGCTCTTGTTACACAGCATTGCGCAGGCAGAGCTTGGATGCTTCATGCAGAACAGTTACAAGAGATTCCTCAGCTTTGCATGGTTGCCGAGCAGTGCAGTGTGCCAGTAGCAAAATGAATTAAGAAAATACTTTACACAGAGGAATGATACAACTGAAAGCCCCAGTAGAGCTGGGACTGTTTGGAAATCTGGACTGCAGATGAAGCATGCTTAACCTGTTGTTTTATTGTGTATCTGCAAAAGACACTTACTGGCAAAATAGAAAGAAGTCAGAAAGTAGTTTTCTTTTCCCTTTCTATTTATTTTATGGCTTTTGCCCAACCCAGTGAAAACTAACTGTGAAATAATGGAATTAAAACTGAAGTTTTTAATTCTGCGTAAAAATGGAAATATGTGACAGAGGATTTTAGCTACAAGTACATTGTACAAAAACGTACAGGGTGACAAGATGCAAATTGTAGTGGTATCAGAAATAGAAAGAGTTAAAGATCCCCCACCCCACGTGCAGTAAAGGCAAAAGTGCAGCTTAGTTCCCAAGTAACCAGAGGTTCTCTGAGACGCGTTATTGGGAGAGAAATATATGAGTGTGTGTGTATATATATACCTACCTATACACACATACCCACTCCAGGGTGCCGATGTACACATGGGTGATTATTTCAGTGGGATATGTTTTAGCCTTTGGAGTATCATAGTGATTATGCTTGTAGAGACTTCAATCTCTATAAGCTCTTTTTTTGAACAAGCCTTATATTTCCAATTTGTCTGGAAAAGAGTTTGGAGACCCAGGAAAAGAAAGGAATGAATGAAGCTACAAAAATCTGCATTCTGCCTGATTTCCTTTGCAATTATGTAGTGCTTGGCAAAGGTGAGGATGAAAGTCCATGTTGTCGATCAGCATGGAATCTTCTGTTGGGAACAGGGATACTGTGCTCCTGTGGAGCAAAATGATGGTCCTTTCCCTGGCTGTGTCTCACAGGCAGTTCTGAGAGCCTACAATGAGAAGCTATTTCTGAGCTGAGAAAACCATGTGAAGGGATCTTTCTGCCATGAAAACAGAGTGCTAAACAAAAACTCAAAGGGTTTTTGAAGGGTCTCTTCAGTATTTTGGGATTCCTTCAGATTTAGGGGGAAAAGAATCAGTCACCTGAACATGAAGTAAAAATTGAAGACAAGGGAAGAAATTAAAGTTAGTGCAGCATTATCCCATAATGGACAGTGTAAAAAAGGGATCAGTCATTAAAATCTTCATTATCCTTAGTCCTCCTTATGGAAGTAACAGCCACTCAAAAGGCCAGTTTCAACTGAGGATTCAGGAGATGGCAGCTGGGCTTTACTGTGACATTTACCACCATCACATCACCATCCAAATGGAGAATAGGGTTTGTGTTTCAGGGCAGAAAACCCCCAATGAATTTTTAAGGGCATTTGTAAGTATAGGGAAGGGATGATCTCTTTCATTTGGTGGCTGCAAGTCTAAAATTCCTGCCAAAACCCCTCAGCTGAACGGCTACTCTTTCATTTTTTAAGTACTAGAAAACAATTCAAGAATAAAGGAAGGGAAGGCTCTCTGGGTGATGATGACTTCCATGTATATTACTTGGTCCACCTGAGTATGTCCAGTGAAGCCTTTCTCATTTATAAGGCACTCCCTCACCAGAAAAGAACACGTGCATTCTGCTTCCATAAGCTGCCCAAACTTGGGATGCTGAGTGGTTGGGATTTATTAGTACATAATTAGTGCAGTCCTGTCTGTCTTTTTAAGGTCTGTCCAAAGAATGTGGTTTAGGGGGCAGACAAATGTAGGTCATATAATAAAGTAAGGGGGAATATTTCTGCTCAAAGGTTGTAGAGAAGCTAGCACATCTTGTTGATTTCTGAGGAGGAAAAAAGTACATTGTGTGGCCTTTACAGTCCTGTAAGATTAAGACCAAAAAAAAAACCCCAAACAAACAAACAAACAAAAAACCACAAAACCCCCCCAAAAACCAAACCAACTAACAAGACAAAAAGACCCCCATCGCTCCAGGTCTCCCATTTCTGGTCTACTAGTCTGGAACAACTTGGGTCTTCTGTGAGCATAGTCAGAGGAGAGAAACTGTTGTTCTGACTTCTGATCTGACTTCTCCTGTCCTAAAGTCTGATTGCTTCTTGACACAGGAGAGGAGCACTGTACCATCCTTTTTGCTTATGATTAGCATGTTCTCATGGCCACAATGGAACACCCTTGGACAAAGACCTGGCACAGGTTCGTGAGCTATCAACATGGCAGTAAGGAGGCATTTCTCAGATCCACGTGTCCCCGGGACCTCCCTAAACAAGGAGAAGAGTATCTATTACTGCAGAGCTAGATAGCAGTTGGGATAAGAAGGGAAGGTATCCGCAAAATCCTCCTGCTATGTGGCAGAAACACATAAAAATAAAAATCCAGGTCACTTAGCAGTATGAAACACACCACCAAATAGCAGTGGCATGAAAAATTCATTTGAGGTGGTGTCTGGCATGGTAACACAGAACAGCTTTTTACTGTACTCTGAGGAAAAGTTCAATGCCTCATAATCACTGGCTGCAAGTACTTTCCTGGTCTCGGTCCCAGCTTCTGTAGGTGGGCGTGCTTCATGAACCTACTACCACCTCATCTAATGAACTGTATATGGGTCTGGAAAGCTTGAACATCTGGGTAAAGTTAGGTAAGTCTCCCGACCTCAGGAAGAAATGGAAATCTGGAAGTGAGGCTCCATCTGGCACTTGGGGACAGGCTACATCTTCTTTGCATCTAACTGTGAGTTTGTAGTAGAAATATTACCTGTTGTGATTGGAGAAAAAATAGTTGTCAATGACAGGGCTGTAAAGTTTTTCTTAGTGTTTCTTTTTCTCCCATGGCTTCAAAACCCCAGTAGGTAGGTGGACTGAAGCCCCTCGTGGATATATCATGCTTCTTGCAGAGGGAGAAAAGGTCACCAGAGGTGAAAATTCTTAAAATAAGCATTGAATTTCCACTCTACGCACAGCATTCTGGCTGAGTGTTACACATCTGCCATCGGAGCTAACAAAATCACTAGTGTCATAAGAAGGATATACCATTTGAGAAGTGTTTATGTGCTGTAGGGTGTTACAAGGCAGTGTCATCATTGACTTCTGTCCTAGTTTCATTCAGTGCCATGCTCTGATCTGAGAACCGTGTGGGTTCCAAATACCCTTGGCTGAATGAAATGCTAGGGTTTAAGACTTGTTTCTCACTCATTAGTCAGCACGCTCCTGAATCCACAGATGTTAATACATGTTGGTGTGAGCCTAAAGTAATAGATGGCAGTTCATTTGATGACAATATCTTCCATGATATTTCAATTATTATTTTAAAGTTTTTGTATATTTTGCAATATGAACACGCACATATAGATAGTAGTTATGAGTGTAGAGCCTCACCACTGTTAAAGCACATGCGCAATTTGCCATATGCAGTAATTCTTCAGAAATTTCTCAACAACCTCAGACAGAGCCTTCCCCTAAACACATTTACAGATAATACCAGGGATTCTACAGAACGGCTTGATGCAATACCACTTTTCTGCAATAATCCATGAAAAATGACACAATAACATGTATGATTTCTCCCATGTCATGTATCTGAAGTCTATGCCATCAAAATCCTAATTCAGACATTTGAACCAGTTTGGAATACTGATCACACAAAGTATCATCATCTTTACATAAAATAAACAAAAGGTCTGACCAAACAGTCTTTTGTCACAAAAAATAAAACCACACTAAATCCTCTCCAAAACAAACAAACAAACAAAAACAGGTCACAAAAAAACTCCTCCACATCAATACATTTTGCATCCTAAAAGTTAAAAATAAAGGAAATAGACCATCTGTGTAATTTTTTCCTTTAAAACATATGGCATATACATAAAATATGTGACTATGGTATACTGCAGTAGTTTTCATAATTTTTAGGGTAACCTGTATGGTTTTTACTGCTTCAAAGCAATTCCAATCTCATGCCAACAAATCACTTAGTAAGCTCTGAGATCGTGCTTTTACTTGGTGTGTAGTACAATAAAGACCAGGACCTTCTGGATGAGGCTGTAGATGCTGCAGTAGTATAAATTAATAATAGGAACTGTGAATGATTTTATGTGACACTATGGGCTCTTTAAAGAGTCTATCTTAGATAAACATTTAGCACTTCATGCTTATGTAAAGCTATCTGTTCTGAAACTTTCTCCTGCATACAGCTGCTCCATATTACATGTCTCTGATTTATACTAGTGTATGTTAAGATGAATGATCACTGTGCAACTGCTGGGAATTAGGTTAATTTAGATTATTTTGCTATAGGTTCTTGACTTTTGCAGCCTTTTGATTGAGCTCTCAGACAGGTTGCCTTCCAGACAATTGCCTGGATAGGATTTTGGGGGCAGGTGTTAACTGTGGAAACCTACTTAGTATTAAACGTACCTGTTTCATTGCTACTGAATTTGCAGATGATACTTTTTTTTTTTTTTTTTCTTTTTTCTGGTTATTGTTCTTCACAAAAGACCTAATTGAAAATATCTGTCAAATCATGTCTCTGGTTTCCCTTTTCTTACCCCCCCATTAATTGGACACGTATTGTGTTTGTGTGGGAAGGAAGGAGGCTCTATAGCAGTATAGCAATATTGCTGGGAAAAGAACATTAAAATGGATAAAGGGATTTTGTGGAGGTATAAATACCTGCACACGACCTCCCTGTGCTCTGGAGCCCTCCTGTATATGTATATGCAGGCAAAAAGCCTGGAATTGAGTTTGATCTGCCGTCAATTGTGCAGGATCTGTTCTGTTAGAAAACAGGCAAGTGGCTCTTTTGCCTGTGGAGGGTATGACTTGCCAAGCGTTTGCTTCATCTGACACCTTTGTACCCTTGAATTCTGACTCTTCTCCCTCTCTGCCTCTAATAATGCATCACAGTGCCGCAGAGTGCCTGCCGGTTTCGAACCATGCCACCAATGTTGTGTCTACAGGTACTTTTTAAAAATAATCTTGTGCTCAGTAACTCTCCTTTGTAATGCTTTTGGATGACACATGTTCATCAAGTTCTGCAGTATTTAAAGTGCTTGGTATCAATGCTATGCGAGATTGGGGCTACTTTAAAGTAGAAGCATTTTCACAAAACTCTGTGTGAATCGGGAACTTCACAAATGTTTGGGGTTTTTCTAGCTAAATTTCTAGCTTTCTCTAAGTTTATTACAAGATTAGGTTAAAGTATGCTGTTGGCGTTGTTATGGCTGCATAGTGTTGAATGACAAGTCTCATGTAAAATAGTTGGAAGTTTGTTATATTATTAAAAACTGTGTTTACATAAGTTATTTTAAATAAGAAATGTATTTAAAACAGGTCAGGTCTAAATATCATTTGAGGAAGCTTTCAAGAAGGAAAAGCATTGCTTTACAAAGCATATTTCATACTGAATCAAGACTAAGATTTAATTGGGATGTTCAAATTTGATGGCAGAAGTCTCATTAATATTTTTTGAATTTCATGTTTTTGTGTATCTAATCCAATTAATTGCATTTAAATACTAGGACTATGTAATCATTGAACTATTTGAGAAAGAGAGAGTTTTCTTGCAGCCTTAAACCTTCAGAAGTAGGATTCTGGAATACAGGAGTTATTGATGAAAAGCTTTCAGAAACAGAAAAAGTAAAGTTTTTGTTTATTTGAAATTGCATTAAGAATTTTACTTGGACTCTTAACAAGAAACTAGCCTTCTCCTGAAATGCATTGGTAATAAAACATTCTAATAATATGAAAAAGCATGTAAGTAATGAAAACTGAGCACTGGTGATAGATAACGTGATCTTATACATTAAGCAGGAAGTTCAAAATATCCTAATACAACTGTGGGGTAGCAGTGATAATGGGGAATAGGAGAACAGAAATTTTATATGAGGCTAAATTTATGTATCTGTATCATAGAAGTATTTTCTAGATTCAGATGATTTAGAATAAAAAAGTATATGGTGGCAGCCAGCCGAAGGCTGGTCTGTTTGGGTTTTGATGTTTTGTAGTTACCACCCAAGGACAAACAGCACTGAAGTCAGTGGGAATTTTGTTTGCAGGATCACATCTAGCAAGTGACCCCGTGAGAATGAAGGTGCTAACTATAATGAGTAAAGGTTTACAAATTTCATATATAGATTCAGAAATTGTAATAAACAATGCCATTCTGGTGAAAGCATCTAAGGAGAATTTGTGCACAAAGTAGACATGAAAGAATTTTAAGTAACGATTTGTGTTAAATCTCAAAATTTGTTAAAATGCATGCAAGGATGTTCTGCATCAAAAAATAGAGGTGAATATACTTCTGTTCAAATACTATACCCTATCATTGAGCTAATGTTCTGCAGTATCCTCAACAATTTAATTGTTATTATTGAATTTAAATAGCATCATCCTCACTAGTTTTAAATCGTTATTAGGAAGTTGAAAATGCTACTTTTGTGCATAAAAATTACAGCCTATGGATTATGAAATAATAATAGCATGAACCACACCAGTAAGCGCTTAGATCTTATCTCAACAGAAAAGTTGTGTTGCTCTAAATGCATTAGTATTATTAATGTCATCTTTAGTTTGAGTTCATTTATACTAGTGTAAACATGCCTGGTTTAGTAGATTTTATACATTTTACTGTTACGATTACTGTTGTAAAAATCAGATTCTGATCCCTAATTAATTATATTTTTTTGAACAACCAGAATGTGTGGTCTAAAGTGCAGTTTTACATATCTGAATGTTCACAAACATGAATTTTTAATATTATACTTTATAGCAGTTGTTAGAGGGGACAGTATATGCATTTCTGTGCCTACTTATGTGAAAGAAACAGCCATATTTCTCGTTTTGCATTCAGTGAAAAATTGTCGGATTCTTCAGGCACTGCTGATTACTGAGCACAGATCTGAAACACCCCAGTGAAAATGCTGGAGATAAATTAATTGTGCGTTTGTTGGTGCTGATGATGGAAAATGTTGATTTAGTCTTAGCTTTTTAGAAGACCCCAGAGTCTATTGTCCTGTTTCCCTATCACCCCACCAAAGCACTCCGAAATGTTTTTGGTGCCTGGGCACTTAAGAAAATGTGACTTCTGGATGCCTCAAAGCAAGTGTCCCAAACTGCTGCTTTTGAAAACCCAGGTCTTAGGTATGCATAAAATATCGCCTTCCTAGATGTCTGTTTTCACTGTGGGGTTTGCACAACAGTGAAGCCAATCAAGTTTCTGCGAACATAGATCAAGTTTTTATATAAGATAAATAAAACCACGCGTGGAAGTTGGGTGGGACGAGGAACCGGTCTCCTCCTGGAGAAATTCAATGCTTTCCTTGCTTGGCAGTACAGGTAAACTGGGTTATGCTCATAGATTGTACCAAAAATAATGCACAGACCATGGCATGACAATTTCTAGCCTTGGATGAAAGGGTATCTTGCTATTTATACTGGCAGTCTCCTCTGGTGCAACCTGGCCGAGTATCTGGATTTCCAGCAGTGTTAACCTGATGGTTATGGCCCAGAGTGAAATGCTTACTTTAAGCACACAAAAACTGCATACAAGAATACTGTCTGCCTCTGAACTTAAAGGCTGTGTCTTGAATCCTCACATATTTTCTTACCAATCCCATCTTTTTTTTTTTTTTTTTTTTTTTTTCTTTTTTCCCTAAACTCCTATGTGCTCCTGTATCTGCTTTGCCATGATGACTTGGGACATGCTTTGGCAGGACTTCATTACTCTGTGCCTTCCTGTCATTATGGAAATCAACCATCTACCTATGGGGTGATGGCAGGTAAGAGACATATCGCCAACTGGGTGAGCATGTTGATTTTGGTCAGTTTTCCTTTAGAGGGACTGATTTTTACACTCATGAATGTACACTAGCATCCTGCTCAGTTTTCCACGTCCCAGGCTGAGTAAGAAAGAGCAACTCTTATTCTGTGCAAGTTCAAGTAGCAGTCGATGAGATAATGCCATGAAGAAAATTAACACAACTGCCAGGAAATAGTTGTGACTCAGAGCTAATCTAAAATCAAACTCAGCGTTTTATTTCACTTAAGAATGAAGGAAATATTAGAGCAAATCAACATAGATGAATACACCTGTATAGGGACTTTTTAGGGACAGAGAGTAGACCACCTTCATAGTGTACAAATGTCCAAATGCTCCTATTTCATTATGCATTTATGTGTCTGTTGCAAAAATTCCTGGCATTGTTCGGATCCTCAGGAAAAGTTAGTAGGTATTAAACAAAAAGTATTGCTCAAATTCTGTTTCATTCCCAAATAAATACATCTTTATTTATCTCTTAGGCATCAAGCCTGCAACTCCGGAGATGCTATCAGCAAGTCTCTCCCAGAGTCGCATCTTACAGACATGCAGCATGCCACATCCCAATGTGGTAAACGGTGTCAGCACCTTGCAAAGCAAGTCCTTCTCTTTTTTGGTCATCTTTTTTCTTTGTGAAATATTTTTTTTTCTTTTTGTGGTTATCCTGTGGGAAACGTATAAAATATTCCTGTGGGGTTAGAACCTCTAACACTGGTGAGAGCAATCAGGGCAGCGAAGACAAGAAAAGTAAATGGAGGAAGGGGTGGGGGTTAATGAAGTTCTGAGTTCTGCTACAAAGTTTTGTGTAATTTAAAAAATTGGGAAGGATGTCCTGAGAACCTGGAATTTATTGGCTGCTCCAGAGACACTGAAAAGTGTTAATATTTCTCCAATGATTTTTTTCCCCTTCAAGGCAGAGATTCTATATACAATATCTAGTGAAAAGTCAGTCTTCACTTGTAAATGAATCTCCATGTTAAGTTTGATATTTGTGAACAAAAGGTAGTATGAGATAGTTTTGCTTTCTTATTGAGCAATTCCTTTTTAAGCCAGAATAGTCATTCTGTATGTGTTCTGTTGGTTTTGGTTTTGGGTTTTTTTTTGTTTGTCGTCTTTTTTTCTTCTTTGAGCTCTTACCTCTGTACTTTCCTCAAACAAATTTTATGCCAAAGCTAAACCAAGATAGTATCTTGTCTGAGCATCAAGTGGTATCTACATGGAAATATTCTTTGTACCAGAAAAATAGTGGCACATTTTAGGTGGTACAAAATGACATGGATTCATCAATCTTTTTGAGACACTTAATTCCAGCCTCGGTCTCGGATTGTTATTTAAGTTTGGACTATTTACCGTCTTAAAGTGCATCACAGTTTTCTATGAAATAGGATGACTATGGCCTGTGGAAAAAATGGATGTTGGTTTTTTTCATGTGGAAGGACAAGAGAAAGACCGTGTCTCCTAGGAGTTCCTCACTTTCAGATACTTTTGCATATGCTTTATAATAAATACTACAGACATGGATTATGAGACGATGAAGGTGCATTTTTTCTTGCATAGCAGTAAACTGCTCTGTGTTTTCTTTTTGGTGTTGCTCAGGCAGCCTGACCCCTTGCCTTTATAAATTCCCGGAGCATGCCCTGAGTGCCGGCTCCTGTGCCCTGGGCCACGGCTTCACGTCCATGCACCAGTCCCTTCTCGCAGATGATCCCACCGCTGCAGACTTCAAGCAGGAGTTCCGCAGAAAAAGCAAGTCTGTTGAGGAGCCCGTTGACATGGACTCCCCTGAGATCAGGGAACTGGAGAAATTTGCTAATGAATTCAAGCTGCGGAGAATTAAGCTGGGTATGCGCTTTATGTCCACAAACAAATGGCTGAAAAGTTCCAATGGAAGCTCAATTATTTCCGAATGTTTTATGGGCTAGCCTCTGTAGTTGTCTAATCGTAACTCTAGTCCTGCCTTGCACTGCCAAACTTTCTCCATTCCTAGAAGGCTTGCACAGAATTAATGAACTTCAGCTTTTTGTGACTTAGTATGCAGAAAGTGACTAAATTTAAACTTTCCTGCCCTTAAATTATTTGTTGTAACGGCAGAGAAAATTATTGCTGTTCATTAAATGACATTCAGTAGCAGGTGCATTATTTTGCACAGCCCAAAGTTTTCTGCAACTCAGGGTAACACACGCTCTAACCTCTTACACTCATCCTCTTCTCCATGAAGTGCTCCATCTCATAAGATGGTGGAATGCCATTTCAGTATACACATGACACATGGCAAATCTTTCATACTGCTAGGAAGCTGCTTCTCCTGGTTTATTTTCTTGTACCCAGACACAGGTACAGCAGCAACTGATATTTGTTGCTGTCTGAAAATGACTGCGGCTGGTGTGAGATGGATTGCATTAGGTCTCCAGTGAGGTGCTTGTCTTTCACTGGGCAATCTTAGCTGAGGACAAAGGTGGACTGAGCCCAGTCTGTAGGAGACTGAGGTACATTGTAAAGTGAAAGCCTGTCTCACCCTTGTTAGAACTGTACTGAAAAAAAATAACATCTAGCACTGCAGATTCAGCCACTTATGAACATTGAGTACTTCAAATGAAGAGTTGCAATTTTCACATATCGCTTATAACATTACACTGTATTACATTAAAAAATAGGGCATCCTTCTACAAAAATCCAGCTTTATAAATGTAAAAAAAAACAACTGTATGGTTATTACAGGTGTGTATGCATTATATCAAGAGCTAGAAAGCTATTGCATTCTACTTGCAGCGTAAAAATAAGGACTGAACCAGAAGTATAAGGTTTGAATAGTACTTGCAACTTGGTCAGTTTTCCTGTATATCATGTATTTAATGTCAGCCACAGCAATGGAAAGGTTTGCTAGTCCCCAAGCTATCAATCAGTGTAATCATTACCGCATCTTCATCCTGAATTTGTGAGGGAACAGAACTTCCTCTGATGCAAACAAATGGCACAGAGCCTGGAAGACTGGGCTTAATGCTCTGATGGGAAAAGGCAATTTGCACAGGAAAACTAATCTGAGGTTGAGCTTTACAAGGGAAGACAGAGTTAATATGGGCTGTGGGTCTGAGACTGAGAGTCACAAAGTTAGTGCAATCAAAATAGAGGTAAAAAGCTGCCTCATGAGACATTCAGCATCTAAAGAGATCGTGCCCATTCTGGCGCAGAGGCAGAAAGGGAGGACGACAAACCAGACCCCTGAATGTGGCAGACAGACATTCAGAGCACCAAACAGAGCTGCTGTTACGAAGTCAGTGTCTGCAGCACTTCTCCGATCCCTTCAATTTCGTTGTTGCAAGAAATAACAGGTGACCAGTGATGCCACCAGCGATTAGTTTATTGCCATTGCACCAGATACGGGGTCTGGATCCTTCTCAAATCCCTAATTGCAGAGTGTAAAACTCCACTAAATCAGTGTAAAAGTTCACTGAAACCCACAGGAGACTGAACATAGCTCTGAGATGAGCTTAGAGTCAGCCACAGACACCTCTGCAGAAAGCCCATCCTGAAGATGCTGCAGGCACATGCTGTTCACAAGAGTCAGCAGTGAAGGGCTAAGCATCTCAAGGAAAGTAACCCTTTCTAGAAAGCTCCAAAGAGACATTTTTTCTATTGTTTTTTGACAGGTTATACACAAACCAATGTTGGCGAAGCATTGGCTGCCGTGCATGGCTCTGAATTCAGCCAAACTACTATTTGCCGGTTTGAAAACTTGCAGCTGAGTTTCAAGAATGCATGCAAACTGAAATCGATACTGTCCAAGTGGCTGGAGGAAGCAGAACAAGTGGGAGGTAGAGAATTAAAATCCGCTAAATATTGTTTTGCATTTGAACCAGAATCCTATATATATATATTTTGAAGGACTAGTATGTGTCTTCCGTAGACTAAAGTTTTTTGTTTTACTGGCTTTAAATACCAAGGTGTGCTTGTATTAAATTTTTGGGTTTTTGTTTGGTGGGGTTTTGTTGGTTGGTTGGTTGATTTTTGGGGTTTTTTCTTTTTATGAACAAGGGGGATGGGAGCAAACTGAAATGCATGGAGGGTACAGAATAGCAGAAACATCACTTGGCCTGTTGGAAGTGATTTCTTTCAGTCCCATCCCAGCAAACCGGCTTCAGTCCTGTAGCAAAGGTCAGAGCTTTTATTAGGATCTGCAGGACAGCCCATTTAGCAGTGTATGGGGGTTCTTCACTAGCAAAGGACTCTTCCTTCCAGCCTCTGGCATAGGAGATGTGGCCATGCAGGAAAGGATTTGAGTTCAGCTGAGGCAGTGGTCTTTAAATGCTGAAGAATAGCACGGGATAGAGGTATTTGATGTGACCTTTTTGCTGCTAGGGGATTCCCTTACTTTTGCCCAGTTACTTTCCGGTTGCAGGTAGAGTCATGGGGTTCACTGGGCAAAGTGTACTTTAGAACAGGTTGGTTGGTTTAAAGCAGCGTTTTCAGCTGGATGGATTTTGATGCCGGGAGGCAGTATGCCTGGGGGCGACAGCCAAAGCCAGGACTACCACTGTGCAGCACTCACCTAGCATGGGAAAAAAGAGAAGATGATCTTGATGCTACTTTTTGGATTTGCCATTGTAGTAAACAGTAGGAGACGTTGTTAAACAGCTGCTTCTGCCACACACTTCAGTTTCCTTTGAACCAAATGTAGAAAGCTTCCTTCCCCCGGGACTGCGCTAGAAACCAGAGACTCTCCTACTGTGGCCGGCACGTTGCAAGAATCGCTTGTAAGGGGTTTGGGGTGGGCAGCAGCTGCTGACTGCGTGAGCAGCGTTACAGGCTTGAGCTGCAGGGTAAGATCATGCATGCAGGCAGCGGCCTGAGAAGTGAGGGGGGACTTGTCCATCAGAAAATGAGGTGGAAGAGGCAGATGAATAAATGAGACTGGGATCCAAGGCTGTATTTCTGAAGAAAGAGGGTGAGCTAAGGGGTATGGGAAAGAAGTCCATCTCCCTACACTGTACCCCCGCAGAATAGGAGGAAGGAAAAAGGCGGGGCTGAAGTACGGCTCCTCAGGCACATAAGCACAGAGACAGCACTGTTTGCAACTTTACTGGTGGCACACCATTTTTGCTTATAACCATTTAAAGTTGGAGGTAAAACAATGACCAACTATTTTAAAGGAAAAATTGCTCTTATGTGTGGTGCCGCTCTTATTCAGTGGCATTATCTGTTAGCTTTCTTCTGTCTTCAAAGAAAGAGACTTTTTATCTGGAGGTAGCTGTGCTTGTTTTCCATCCCCCGTGGAAAGTAACTGCTGGATTTGGTTTGGTTTTGTTTTTAATGCAGCTTTATACAATGAAAAAGTTGGAGTGAATGAGCGGAAGAGGAAACGCAGAACCACCATAAGGTAATAAATATTTAGGGTGTTATGTGTTACCGCTTTGGCTAAGATGCTTCTTTTTCTCGGGCTTGAAATTAAAGTGTTATTTTCTATTAACGAATCTCTATAGCTCATGTTTCAAAATGTTTCACTGTTTTGAAACATTTCAGTGAAAAATAACAGCATAACCTTCCAAAGCACCAATTTGCTCTAAATATACTACATTTCCCGATTGAAGACATTTTTTTCAACATACAACATACTTCAATATGAAAAAAAAAAAATCCAGTTCTACCCAAATTTTATGAATAAGATATCAGAGCACCCTTTTTTTCTTTTTGGGAGGTTCTACATTGTACTAAAATAAATTGCATTATTTTGCCAGAGAATTGAGGTCTGTGAAGTTTGAGAGCCAGCTTTTACACGTAATATTGGATCCCTGTCCCCATCCTCTGTCATTGCATTATTTGGAGTTCCCAAAGAAGCACTTTAATGAGCCAAATGGAAAGAAGGGAGTTGTTCTGGGAACATCTTTATCCTGCTCCTCACATGTCTGGTGGCCAACACCTACCATCTATCTAGCCTCAACTCCATATGGAAATCAAGTAGGCTGCTAAATCATATTACAAAAACAAATAATAATAGTCAAAATGAGAACATGGGGTAATTCCTCCTTTTTTAGATATCTCAGGCTCTTATAAACTTTGGTGAAGACTTCACTCAGGGGGCCTCCAAGGAACGGTAGTATTCTTCCACAGGAAGGGAATTTGGCTGCCTCTGGGCACAGCCCTGGTGCTGCCAGGCCCTACCTGTTACAGTCAAGCGCCCAACGCGCCGTGCCGCCTCCCGGAGCCGTAGGCTGCCTCAGAACCCCACAGCCTCAACATGTGCCTTTTGAGATTTTTTTTTTTTTTTTTAAGTTATATTGCCTTTGATATAAGGAATAAAATGAAGATGTGATTTCTTTCAAACTTTTGAAGGAAATATTCCTCTGATGGGATGCTCCTCAATTAGAAGTGAGTTGGGGGTGAGAAATGCTTCATAGCTCATATGCTTATCACAGCACCTCACAAGGGATGAAGCTTTACACAGCACGTCACAGGGATGAAGCTTTACTCTTGGGAGGCCATCTCCTCTCAGCTTCTCTCCAAGGCAGTAAGGACTTGAGCAGCAGTGCCCAGACCTTGCCCGGTTTATGCAGTATGGCCTACGTGAGAGCTATGCGTCGAGGGCATCTCTGTCCTAGGGTGTTTTCCCCTGGCTAAAGGAGCCCACCAAAGACTGTATATCTACCATTGTGTGTTTTGGTGTTTTTAACTGCTATTGAGGAAATCAGTCCTCATATTAAGCATTTTTTAATTATTCCTGCTTTTACATCTAACTCCACTGTAGTGGGAGTATCAAATACAGCAGGTTGTCAAGGGCATGGATAATTGAGGTGAAGTTCAGGACCAAATCCCATGTAGTAAGAAAATATTAATCATTCCCTTGAAGGTATATAGGACCTCAGTTTGAAGACCTCAAAGTAATCAGGGAGATGGACTTCATCTGAACTGCAGCCTTACTCTTAGCAATTCTTAATGGATGTTTGAAGGCAAACTAGACATAAAACAAAAGTCCCACTAACTAAATGAGGTTAGTCGTACCCTGAGTGAAAATAACTGAATTTGTGGAAGCTATTTTCTTTTCTATTTCGATCAGAAAGCTTAAGAAACTGTTAGTCAAATCCAATTATGATTCTGTACTACTTTGTGTGTGGAACACCATGCTATTAATTAGATAGTTTTGGAACATTACTAAATACTGGAAAATAGATCTATAGATGAAAGATAGAAAACATATTACAGATGAAGTAATGAAATCACTAGAACTCCAGCTTAATCTTTGTATATTTCTAGAACAAAAATGCCTGCACCTCATTTCCAGACTAATGCATGAAGTGCCCTCTTGTGTCCAAAGACATTACAGTTACTGCCGAAGCCAGTTTTGGGTATATCCTGGTGGCACACAAGCATGTCGCAGATACTCTCTGTTTTTTGAGAATATTTAATGAACAGGAAGTAAATTCTACCTGGCAATAAGAAAAGATAGTAGTCTTAACTTACTTTACTTGTTGAAGCACTCAACTTTGGTCACTGCTACTGTGAGGAATAGATGAAGGCAGACTTTTAGAAAACGTGATGACTGCTAAAACAGCTCGCTGTAATCCGTGATTTTTAGAAATACTCTAGTGCCCTCTCTATAACAAAATGAGATGCAGAACTTGATACAACATAAAACATTTCCCAAATTGTAAGCTATGGAGCTCTTCCCCTTTGTAAACCCAAATGATTTGATACAAGCAGGTAATCCCAGTAATGTGCATTTGCTGAACCCAGTAATGTGCATTTGCCGAACCCCCATGGCAAATGTGACTGGGGCAGAATGGGTGCTCAGGCTTATTCTAATTTCTGTGATCCCATTCACATCCAGCTAGTAGCTGTATCTCCTAGAGAACAGCAAGAAGCACAAACATTTCATGATTACCACTGAAATTGCGCTGAACTTGATGCTGGTTTTGCCTTTAAATTGTGCTGAAATTCTGCGTGATATAATGCCGTCCATGTTAGCAAAGTGCTACAGCATACTTTAAGCTCTGTGGGTTATGTAGAAAAAGAGGAAAAAAACCAAGTCACTACCTTCAGTACTCTTACTTGACCCTTCTGAAATGGTAGTGAAAGCCTGGATGTGTCAGAAAAGTTTTTGAAGGTGACATTTTATCTCTTTATCCAGTATCGCTGCCAAAGAAGCATTAGAGAGACACTTTGGAGAACAAAGTAAGCCTTCTTCTCAGGAAATTATGAGGATGGCTGAGGGGCTCAATCTTGAGAAAGAAGTTGTAAGAGTTTGGTTTTGCAACAGAAGACAACGGGAAAAAAGAGTGAAGACAAGTTTACATCAGAACTCTTTTAGTTCTATTATCAAGGAGCATCACGAATGCCGGTAAACCTTTTCCATGTATAGAAGTGGATTTCTGTTTTGCTTTTTGTAAAGATTGTAAATACTACGTTGTTTAAAAAAAAAAAAAAAACAAAAAAAAAGAGGGGGGGGAAAAAAAAACAACCCACTTGTTTCTTTTACAAGCTAGATGCAGTATGTTGTGGAAGGATTTTAATGTAAAAGGTTGAAAACAAATTAAATGCTACTGCATATATTCAAAGAGTTGGAGGTCTCTGCTTAACTGCAAGGAACCTAGCATGCATTATTCAACTAGAAATGCTTTCCAAGTTGCACAAGTAGTTGCAGCTTCCCTGTGCTGTGCCTTTCTTGCATCTGTGGTGCATTTAATGATTAATGGAGAACCCTGTGCAGGTACCCTAAGCATCAGGGAACAAAGCCTTTGTGTCGTACTTGAAGAAAGGTTACAAACTTTGGTATCAGCAGCTATAGCACTGAAAGTGTCTTGCCTCCGCACGTCCGGCCGTGTGCTTTACCCCCTGCCCCATGCTAACTGCGCTAACCTTTGCGAGATTGAAAGCCATTAGGCACGTGGCAGGGTCTCATCTCCAGCGGTAAACAGTGAGCATCCATGAGAAATTAAAACTTCAAAGAAGAGAAGGTGAATAAGTGACCTTAAACAAGCAGTGGTGACACTGCTGAATACCTGGTTATGGCCAAGGATGGGATATACCCGTGGAAACTCATGGGACTGCCACTAGGTCCGGGAGCCAGGTAGAGGGCAGCTAGCTGAAGAACGGCCTTTTGAAAGAACAGCTAAAAACTCCGCTACCTGCTCGCAACAGCTGCACCTCTCTGAGTGAATCATTGCAGGTAAATTCCTTGTGCAAGTTCAGGACAAAGCCGTTAGAAATGCAACGTAATTGCTGTCATTATTTATCGTAGAGTAAGTTTAAAAGTACGGAGGTGTCAGCACTGTTCCTACTCTGCTCTGTCTCCATGTACTGTTTGACTGCCTCAAATGGGTGGCAAGTAGAAGTGACTTCTTTTTTTTAATGCTTGTTATCAAAGGTAATTCTTGCTAATTTATTATATGCCTTTAAGTTTGATTTGAATAGGCTTAGCTATAAAAATTGAGATACAATTTCTCTTACTGTAAGATTTTGTGACCTGAGGGGGGAAAAAAAACCTAGAGAATTATCAATGATTTTATTACTTTGAGCTTTCTCTGCATTGTATTTTTTTCCTGATTAAATCCATGCATGGACATACTTACACCAGAGATACAGCGTGTTAAGCTGAAAAACAAGGTGGCCCTTGCACTCTGAAGTAAGTATCCACACAGAGCATTTATTTCACTGTACGTTCCCATTCTCTTACACCTTATTAATTGAAAATAATCCCTTATTTGTTATCCTCTGGCCTAGAGAGATAATCGGGGCGGGGGGAGGAAGAAATGGTGCCAGAGCTCCACCTCAGAAAGCCAGGCACCGAGAAACTGAATTAATGACTGGAGTACTCACCAGGGACAGATTATCCAGCCATCTCATCAGCCCTGCTCGTTGTTATTAGAATAGCCCATTAACATATATGTGTTTTTGACTGTTTTCCCAGGACTGAAATTAAGTGAGTACAAGCAAGTTGTAATGGCCAGATACATTTTATTTTTCCATAAAGCAGACCTGATGATTTAGAAAATGTCTAGATAATAGGCCCACAGAAAGCAAAAGGAGTTTAATGTTCAAGACCACTTAGAAGCAGTGTGTACAAGTTAACTGTTCTCTCTCTAGTGTACGTTAAATTACCTCTAATACCTATTACAGTGACCTTAGGCATATTCAGCTATTGAAATTGGGCTCCTGGATTTAAAAAACAAAAAAACAAAGAAAAAAACCAACAAAACCCCCCACCAAAAAAACCCACAACACACATTTCTATGGATGAATGCATTGCTATAACCCCTTAATTTAGAAGAAAATTTCAATTTAATAACTCAAAGGGGGGAAATTGTATTCTCTTCAGGTTGTTCTCATCACTAGCATAGCTCATCCACTACAGCAGAGAAAGACAAGCCTTAGCCTTTAACCACTACATGTCTATTGACAGATTGTGAACTTTCCAAAAGGATGACAGATAAATACAGTTGAGAAGATAAGCACTTGATAAACGTGGTGGCATGCATTTATGTACCTTTGATGTTATGTGATCTAATGTTATGTATGTTGAAA
>KL289436.1:38274-55644 GCA_000699545.1 Podiceps cristatus | reverse complement strand
CGGTTACCATTCGGGGTTAAACCACAACACTGGGCAAAGGCATCAGTTCAATATTTGGCATGAGTGAGGCACCCGTGAGTTCCCTGGCTGGGAGTTCAGACTCTGCCAGAACCAAGTGATTCCTCATGCGGGGTTGAAATGCCATTGTGTTATATCTGAGATCCTTCTCAGACTTGTCATCGGAGGCACAATTAGCAGCAATCACATGCGACTCCTCCTCCATTCTGGTCCCTTGGGGAATCTGGGCGTGTGCTTTCCATTTCCATCACATCACAGAGTCATTCCCTACTAGGGAAACTTCAAAGAAGTTTACTGGGAGTGGGATTGTGTGTTTAGAGACCCTCAGTGTCCTCCACCCCCAGGTCTTTGCTTTGAATGCTTCCGAGTAGCAGCACCAGGGAAATGCTGTTGCCACACCAGCTTGCTGCCAATGCAGAAGTGACCTGGGCTTTCTCAGAGGAGGAACAAAATTGGGTTATAAAAGACTTTGCTGTTTTCATTGATGCTGAAGTCAATGGAGTTTTCTATTTTCATGTTGTTCCCTGTGTCTCTTCATCATGGTGTGGCAGCCGAACCTTCAGGTTTGCAGCACCTGCAATGTCTTGAGAGGTGCTTGAGTCCCAGGATGGATCAAGCTGCCCTTCACCCACCTTCATTTTTGTTCTTCAAGCTGATAAATCAGTACAAGGAGGTTTGAGTTTATGTTCAGGAGCTGAAGGCAGATTTTGAAATGAGTTGCATACAAGGCTTTCTCCATAGTAATGTATACATTCCAGTGCAGAGCAGCATTTAGCCCTGGCTTTTGTATGTTCCTGTGTTATGGCAATGAAAAAGTCAACAATATAAAAAACTACTAAGAACTCTTTAGAGCAAATGTTTCATAATTGTAGGCCATGAAAAAATAGAAGTCTCTAAAAAATTCAGACTGTGCAATCCATAGCTCAGAACTCAGCAGCTACCAAACACTGAGAATTAACATCTCGTGCACAGGCAGCAGGCTGCTGTGACTGAACGGTGACATAAACGCAAAATTGTAAACATATTACTTTAGTTTAGCTTCAGATACCACTCAGTAAAGTTTTTTCTACTTTTTTTTTTTTTTTTTCATGATGTTCATTGTCATAATAGTCAACTACCTGATAACTTGCCTTCATTTTTCTTACAAATGCACTAGTGTTCAAGGCACAACACTTTTCTGATATTGGTTTTGGAGTCTATGATTATTGTTCATCAATTTTTCACCCAGAAGACCACCCTTCTTTGGTTCAGCCCTGCAGTGGGTCTATGCACCTCAAGGTAATGCTATAGCTTCTTCAGGTATAACTCTGACAAACATTTAATCTCTGGATTGGAATCTCTGGATTTCTAGAATGGAAACTCTGCACGAGAGATAGGTCCATCATGCTTATATGCTGGACACGCAAGGGGGAAAAGTGTAGCAGGAATTATCACTACTGTCCAGGTCAAACACATATATGTAGATATAACAAGACACACGAATGTTGGTACTTTAGGCATCTTTACAGCGAGGGCATAATTTCTTCTAAGGAGTGTAAGAAATGAAACTGTGAGAAAATTTCCAAGGAAAATGTGCACAGAATGAAATGCAACTCTGCAACGAAACACAAACCGAGCTCCAGTAATGGAACAAATGTATTGCTTGAGAGGTAATATGTGATAACGTAGGCAAAGACCAGGCCATCTCATTTACTGACATTGGACAGAGTTAAGAATGTGCAGCTAAGCTTTATTTTTATTGTAGTCCTAAGGTAGTTATTTTTTAATTATTTAGCTTATTAGCTCATTATTTAAAAATGAGTTAAGTATTTTTAGGTACTCCTGATTGTACACCACCTACTCACAGAGCTTTCTTGCTCTTACATATCTGTATGGATTTTTTGTAACAAGTAAAGTAAAGTTGCTGTTACAACTCAGGAAAGAGGTCTTGGAGCCACCATTGACAGCTCTCTGGAATCGATGGCTTAATGTGAAGTGAAATGAAGAAAGTCAGTAAAATGCTGGAACTCATCAGGAAGGATATTGCAGTCACGACAAAGAGTCATTTTGCTGTTACATTTTTGGTGCTCCCATGCTGTGAGTCAGGTGTGTGATCCTGGTTTCTGCATCTCAAGGACATTGAAGAGTTAGGGGAAATAGTGAGGAAGGTGACCAAAATAACCTAGGGACTGGAGAAGCTGCCTTATGAGGAGGCACTAGAAAGGCTGGGTCTTTTCTGGCTGAAGAGAAAGCTGAAGGGGGGATATGATCAGGACTGACAACCTCAGTGTGGCTGCAGAACGGTTACTGACCACATCCCGCAATACTGGAACGACCTGACACTCGCTGAAATCAGTAGAGGATCTTTTAAAAACACATAAAAGAAAGAATTGCTTTACACGGGGTGTGCTGAACTTCTGGCATTGCTGCTACGGGAGACTGAAACAGGCCATGAACAGCAACCAGAGAGAACCCGAACATCCCTTTTTCAGTGCGTGTCAATGCTGAGGGAGTCTGAGGGAAATAAACCACAGACAGTATCTGGGCTTGTGTGTTCTCCCTAAGTAGCATCTCCTACTGTCGCTGGTGGAATAGATGGATGATGGATCTGACGCAGCAGGGTATTTCTAATGAGCTTATGCTCTTATGCAGAGACAGCTGATTCATTTTGACTTTTGAAGAAACCCAGGGAAATTCTGAGCTAGACGGAGACAATTTCAGGGAGAATTTTAGGGAAATACCATTGACTTTAAATAGAAGCTTAGTACTGAAAACATTAGGCATCTTTAATAAGCATGTTACCTCTTAAAGGCCATTCTACATAGCATACATTTAATTTTTAAATATCATAGAAGTGCAGAGTAACTGGGCTCGGCAGAGACCTTTGGAGGTCTCTCAAAGCAGGGCCAGCTTCTAAGTTAGCTCAAGTTGCCTGTTGTCCTTTTGCAGTACACCTCTGAGAAGTCTGACTCCATGTTCTCTGTAATGGTCCTTTTAGGAATATAATAATTCAGCGAGCAGTATAATAGTGATGTGAAATTTTTTCCATGCGTATTTCAGTAATGGGCTGCGACCTTGCATTAGCACAGGTTTCCTGTGGATGGATGTATTTTCTCTGAGTGTTCCCTTCCCATCTCTCTTCCCCGCAGGACTTTATCAGTGCAAGTGTTGAGTGAATAACTCATTTCCTTGGAAAAAGCACCCCCCATTTTATAGGAAATTCCTATAGAATCATAAAGAGGAACCTCGGGTCTCAGAACTGCTTCCTCTTTTCTCCCAGACTTCTGCTATAAAGGTGGTGAGAAAACAAATACTAGTTCTGATCTGCTCTGAACTCTCCTCCTCCATGTCCTGGAAACGATGATGAATGTGCATGGGCTGGTTCACAGCATATGTAGGAGGGAAAACTGCCAAGGTTATTATTTTAAATAATGCCCTGACAAGGGAGAAGTGGAGCTGCACCTTCCCAAGGTCTTCCCAGGGTATCAGTGTGAACAAGAGCTCAAGGTAGCTGGAGAAAGGGAAATGTGCAGGCTGACCATAGATCATGTCTCTTGAGTGTAGGACGTGATGATGGCTGGCTTTTGACTAAAACGGGCAAGGAGACAAAAAGGCTTTTTATGACCTTCTACTGTAAATGCACACATAAGGACTTCTGCAGACAAGGCAGCATTGTCCCGAGGACTGTGGGAATACACATAAATTGCCCTGTGTTGTGGCTGTTGGTAGCCACTGCAGGGGGGAGTTCAGAAGCAGGTATTCTTGACCCTAAAACTCTGCTTTCTGTGACCAGGCACTGGAGATACTCCGCAGCGAGCCACTATCATGGCAGAATCCATACATTCATCACTGAATATAGGACAGCCATCACCTTAACACATTAGTGTCTCTGGGCACCTTGTATGAATTCCATGGGGATCATTATATAGGGTCCATTTACATGGCAAATTGAAAATGCAAGAACAAAAGTGCGCTGGGCGGCGAGACGGGATGTGGTGTATGCTAGCGGTGAGGATTTGTCCCTTGAGGGGTCGTGTTTGATCTGTTGGTGTGCACAAAATGCTGTACCACCATGCAGTGTTTGCTGCCCATCTTCGTGCTTGCTGGAGCAGGCCAGTGTCTCGAGCTCTATGGAGAAATGGCACTTGCTGGAGGAGAGGGCAGGACGTGGCTTCGAGAAATGTGGAGGTATCGCAGAAGCAACGATGGCCCTCTCAAAGTGGCTGCTTGCGTTCGCTGCAAAGTGGTGCGGCTGGAAGTAATAACACTTAGCACTGACACAGCACTTCATCCAAACATTGAGTAATTAATCTGCAAAGCAGCAGGAGATGCTCTTTGCGACTGGTTCTGTAAGCACAACTAACAGACTAGAGTGAAGAGAGCTATTAAAAACCATGCTCACATCCAAATTGTCCCTTGGCAACTAAAGAAAAACCTCCAGAACTTACCATGTCCTCTTTGTTTTATTAGCCCTCTTAATATTCAAATGAAGAGAAAGTTTTCCAGAGCTGATCCTCAGCCTGCCCAGCTTGCAGAACCTTGGCAGACTTCAAAGAAGCTGCAACAATTTATTGTGGTTCTTACTCCAGACATTTTGTGAGGATGAATATATATTCTAGCTGGAAAACAGTTTGGTTATAAAGATTATAGTATATCCTAGTTAGCAGAACACTGTAGATTACCTGTTTTTATAGGTTTACCCCCTTCCCTCTCTTGACTCTTTGTAGTTTAAAAGTTTGGAAACAAAATTGCTTTTGCTACTGAGTTCATTTTCCAGTTAGCAAGCACTGACTGCTTTTTTCCCTCCCCCCGTGAAGCTGCACAAGAGCGGCCGTGGAGGAAGGAAGGAGAGTTTTGTGGTTACAGCTGAGATTTGGAAGCTGGGATCCCAGGGCTCTGCTGCCGGTCCTGTCCTCTGCTTCCATGCGACTCAGAGCAAATCCGGTAACTTGCTTTCCCAAGTGCTCCGTCGTGTTTACTCAGTGCACCGTGTCACTGCATCCTATGACTGCGTCCTCTGACTGGTATCAAACCAATGATTTTCAGTCTTTTTATACAAACTTCTCCAAATGACCACACCCGTGTTTTGAAGGCAAAACCTGCAGGGAGGGTAATTATTTGGCCTCCTATGGAAATGTTGAGTTCTCATTCTGGTAAGAGGATGTCCTCAAGAGTCTGAGGTTGAATTCCCAGGGGTAAAATCCAGAGTGCTTTAGGTCTAAATCCTCGCATCCATGGGACATGGGTGACTGTTATTGTGCGTTTAGAGCTGTGTTCACAAGGGTGCGTAGCTGTGGCAGCCCTTGGTGTAGGTGCTCCGGCTCTTTGTGCCATGTGGGCAGGGATGGAGAGCCAAGTCCTTGGGCAGAGCATTCTCAGAAACTGGCAAGATTAACCTCATCTCTCACTAGTGAGGACAAGTCACTTCAGGCGAGTCAGTCATTTTAGAGAGTCTCATCCCTGAGCTTCCTGGGGCGGGGGTAAGCACTGACTTGCAGGACAGCAAAGGTGATAGGAAAAAGAAGTTGTAGGATCTTTGCTCCAGCAGCGTAATGGTGTAGGCACGGATCTGCGACAGCTGCCTGCATCGACGTGTGTCATTGCTTTGTATAGCAGAAGTGCTTCAGACAGGGAGGTGAAAGTCGTATCATCCTCGATGGTTTGTAACTGGCTGCTGTGGTTCTCCTCTGGGTGGTGGGAGATGGCAGCTCAAAATCACACAGTTAAAATGACAATAATGAAAAGTGTCAGTTGACACTTCCTTCTGTCTGCCGTAGTGGCAACTCCACGAGACAATAGAGATTACCAGGAAGAAGGTTTCTCTTAGTGTTTTGTTTCTTAATAAATAAACTTCTTTCTGAAATTTAGCTGCTTTCCAAGCTCCACCCTGAACATGTATTTTCCTTCTGTTTGTACCCCTTACACCTTTGTGGACTTAGCAAAGCCTTTCCTATACCCTTTCTTGGGGAGAATATTTAGAGATTTTAGCGATTCTAAGTTAGTCCCTTCTGGTCCCTTGTTGTGGCTGTCACTTTCTGAATGTCCCTCTATTGTCTTAACACTTATTTTCTCTATTACAGCTCCAATGGTATCTAGCACATATAACAGCTGGCAGAATAATCCAGGCGTGGTTGCTCCCTCCTTTTATCATCACACTCAAAAGTGGAAAGACGTCTTCCTGAAGGATCTTCCAGTAAAAATGTGGAGTAGCAAAGACAAAGTGCTACACAGACTTTTACAAATGGCCCAGGCGCTGCAATGACAGTAGAGAGACGGTCATTGAGCTTCATAGAAGTGAGCTCTGAAGGAGACACAGAGCAATGGAGGTCAGTGATGGTTAGCAAGAGAGGGAGAAAAGCGACAGAGACCAGTTAGGATTGTGGTCAAGATGCCAATCTGGATGGGTGTTTGGGCAGCCGTAGTGAAGCCCAGGCAAGCTATTTTTTTTTTTTTTTTTTTTTTTTTAATGGGAATAAATGTGAATGCACTTTAAAAGCATTTCTCAGGGGATTGGTGTGGGAACAGGGACAGGCTCAGCTGGGCAAGGTGAGGAGGTGCAGAGACAGGTGAGGCACAAACAGGGTGTGTTTTTCTTGGCTCCTCTTGCTTTCAATGAACAGGCTGCCCAGGGAAGTGGCTGAGTCTCCATCCCTGAAGGTATTTAAAGAACGGATAGATGCGGTGCTTGAGGGCATGGTATGGATGGACTTGGCAGTGATGGGTTAATGGTTGGACTCGATGATCTTAAGGGTCTTTTCCAACCTTGACAATTCTCTGATTCTATGATTCAATTTGCCTTTTTCCATAGTGCATCCAGGACTGTGACTAACATCTGTCACACGCCGTTCCCCGCTCCCGCTCCCCAAGGGGATAGAGCTGCATTCCTGGGAACAGGGTTTGTTTTGATGGGCTTCCTGATGTTTAAACTGGTTGATTTTCCTCATTTGGTCGGGCATGGTATGGATGGACTTGGCAGTGATGGGTTAATGGTTGGACTCGATGATCTTAAGGGTCTTTTCCAACCTTGACAATTCTATGATTCTATGATTCAATTTGCCTTTTTCCATAGTGCATCCAGGACTGTGACTAACATCTGTCACACGCCGTTCCCCGCTCCCGCTCCCCAAGGGGATAGAGCTGCATTCCTGGGAACAGGGTTTGTTTTGATGGGCTTCCTGATGTTTAAACTGGTTGATTTTATCCATGTAAACTCCTCATTTGGTTACTCACTGTTTCTTTAAGAAGAAAGCTATCTCTGTGGTTGCCATGGAAAGCCCTGCATATCTCATGAGACTGAACCACAGAATATATAGTGAAGCCACAGAAAATATCTGGAAATATGTTTGCCCAAGAGCTGCAGTCCTCAGGAGCTTGGCAGCCTTCTAAATGGAGATGCCCCAGCTGGGAAAGGGAATTTCTTTTCCCCAGGCAGTTAACGGCACATGGGGATGGGATGGTTCCTGGAAATCCTTCGCCTCCCTTAGGGGAGGAGGGGAGAGCTGGGGATCAGCTTGAGGATGTCGGGATGGCGCGGTGCCATCGTCGCTGCGGAGCGAGCTGGCTGCAGGGTGAGGACCACGGCTGGAGCGGGAGCACATCAGTGCCTTCCTATCCCTCACCTCCGCCGGGCAACAGCTTCTAAAGGCTGACAACAAAAATGCACACAAACAGCGTGCACAAGCCCTGCTGCTCCGACCGCTAGCTCAAGAGCTGATTCCCACACCTTCCTCTAATCTAAAAACCACAGTTTCCCCTTGCTCCAGATGCCAAAACCTACAAGTTCCCCCACAACTTCCTTAACACAATGCCATGTTTCATGTGTTTCATGCTGAAGTGAAACTTGGAAGTGAAAATCAATTGGGATAAATATTGAATTAAAGATAGTGCATTGATTGAACTATCCATTTTCTTTTTTTTTCTTTTTCTTTTTCTTTTTTTTTTTTTTTTAAACCTGTTAAGATTTTTTTTTTTTTTTTTTTTTTTTTTTTTTTTTTTTTTTTTTTTTTTTTTTTTTTTTTTTTAAACCTGTTAAGAATGCTTCACTCACTGATAAGATTAGGGGGTTTGGAACAGAACTGAGGCCAAGCTCCACTTTAAGACTCCCAAACTGTCTTCTTTCTCTGTATTTTGATCAGAAGCAAATTCCAAAAAAATGAAACATTGCTGCTATTCTCATGCAACCTTCACAAAAAAGGGAAAAAAAAAAAAAAAAAATAAAAAGAAGAAAAAAGGCCAAACATTCACCTCAAAACAATCTCTTTCTGAGGATGGATTCATTAATATTTTGTTGTCTCTGTGCTCGATGACTGTCAAAATGTCATTTTAATGAACAGATTTGCCTGAGAGCAGTTTGGAGACAATGAATCCCCTCCTTGGTTTGTGAGCAGGACTCACAGGACTTGGGGATGGAGCAGCTTTACAGACTTCTCCCACCCCTACAGTACAGCTGCCTCTGACCATGCTGTAGCTCAGGTTACCGAACATTTCCACTATAGGTATCTGCTTTTAAAATACAGCCATTTTTGCTGAGAGTCTATCAAAACCAACATTTTCTAAAAATGCCAACTGAGGTAGTTCTGCTGTTCCTGGGAGTGAGGCTGGGGACATATGGCACAGCCCGGGTTCACTTTGCGTGGGTCTCCAGCCCCTGGAAGCTGCCCAAAATGCCTCATATGTCCAAAGATGGTGAAGCATGAACCAGGACCCCATGGCAGGCAGCTTTGTGGGTCTGAGAGGGGCTGGTTTTCTCAGAAATAACACAGCCTTCTACGCCTGCACCACTTAATGCTTTGCACACAGTGAAAAACTCCACGTGCCAAAGAGCCGCACACAGGACGCCGCTTTAGGAGTGTTGGGGAGTCAGTGAAATTAATTGTAGAAGCTGGCAAAGTCCTTCTGTTGAGGACCGAGTGTGAGTGAATGATGCATTTCAGTGGACAGGGAGACCTTCCCGTTAGGTCAAGAGGTTCAGAAATGACCCCCTTGCTTTCTAATTTCCTTTTCAGAGAGGAGTCCAGTTGCAGCTGGATCCAATTCTAGTCCCAGACTTGGTCAACAGTTTACATCTAAGGATTCTGTCAGGTCCCAAGCAGGCTGTCCTGGTTGACTCACTCTGAATTAACCAAAGTTTGAGATACCCTTGGGCTAAATTACGGTGGCTTAACACCAAATGATGATCAATAGAAAAGTTTTATTTATGGCAGAAGCTTATTTAGATCTTGAATTATATAAAGGGATAAGAGAGAGAGTAAGATAGAAAAATAGGGCTAAATGAAAGATAGAGGTAAACGAAAAATTTGAATTGCCACCCTGGTTTTCAGCATTGGGCCAGCCAACGGGAGTCTTTGGTAGGAGCGCTCATCCAAAGGGTCCCCAGAGTGTCCCTTGCCTTCTGTTTTTATGTCAGTCTTTTCTCCCAGTCCATCCCCCTTATCTGCATAAGTCTCGCTTCCCATGTAGAGCAGCAGGCTGCTCACAAAGGGGCAGTTTTGAGTCGGTGGTCTCCATCTCTCCTGCTGCTTTTTACTTTCCACCCAGTCACTGTGGGTTTTGCTGATTTCACGCTTGAGCAATCCCCTTATCTTTCGGTCTGCGGGTGCTTAAGACACACTTAGCACGGTTCTGGGACCTCTCTGAATCCCTGCCAAGTTGCCCTTATCTTCCCAGGCTTCTGCTCATCTCCCTGCTCTGGGATGCTCCAGTAGTTAGTCCATTGTTGCAGGGGGGACAGGCTGATCTCAGCGTTAGACGGTGGGTTCCTTCAGTTGGTCTCCTGCAGCAGTTAGTCCCTTGTTGCAGGGGGATGCTGTCTCGGGCTTGTTCATTTTTAAACAATTACTCAAGATAAGGCCCAGGGCCTGTCCTGCCTCTGCAAGATCCGCCCTTCCAGCAGCACCTTACTGTGATAACCTTCCTTCTGGAAAGGTCCTCCTTTGCCGAGGGCTTGAGACAGTAACTCTTTCAGCTTCTCAGTCTCCTACACCCCATTACTGATTTTATTCCTTATCTCAAGCCAGCTGCTGGGCCTTTCATACACACAGGAAGGTCAAGTTGTGGCTTACCATCTCCTCATCCCATGTAAGCTCCTGCCCCGGTTCTCCTTCTCCTTCAGGGGCTGTAGCAAATGCTTTAGTGAAAAGCAAACCCTTCTCACTCTTGAGCCAAGCCGACCAGGCTTTTCTGCTAGTGCTTCTGCCGTGCGCCTACATCCACCTCCAGCCCACATATGTGTTGTGGGCCCTAAACTCCCTGCAGGCCCTAGAACCCCCCAATCTGCCTTGCAGCCTCCACCTTTGACTCACAACGTCTCATCGGGAACAGTTGCTCCAGTTTCTGAACATGAAAGAGCTGTTTTAATTTGCAATTTGAATTACCCATTTTTTTTCTCCTGACTGAACACCCCACAGTTTCCAGAGTCCTGATTCCTTCTTCGGGGCTTTCTCCCGGCCTGGGCTGGGGGTGGTTCCAGCTAGACCTCAGCAGGTACAGCCTCCGTCCCAGCTCCAGCCAGCTCCAAGGCACAACCCAGGACACAAGTCTCTCTGCAAATCCCTCCCCTGTGCTTTCAGGCTGTTATTCCAGGGCCATGTTGATCTGCATTGGGTTCTCTCCCGCAAGGGCATTGCTATTACATTCACCAGAAAGCAGGGGTTTTGTGGGCTAGGAGCAAGGATGAGAAAGCTTCTCTTCTAATATTTGGATCCCTTTAATGAGGTCCCACCATTATGTGATGCCTCAACTCTGGCCCAAGCCCAAACTCACCAGCTGGAAGATGGGCAAGTGGGCAAAGAGGGGGCTGGACGCTGCTCCCCCTCCAAGGATCAGTTTATGCAGTGACACACGCATTTACTACCCTCAGTTTTGGGAAGCTGCAGAAAAATGAGTGCTCCGAGGTTGGTTTGTGACAATTTACTTTCAATTTCTGAAGAGTTTCACCAAGAAAATACTTCTCGCTCAACATGATAATATGACTATGTTATGAATGGGGCCTGAAAATCATTTTCAGGAATTCTTTAATACCAGTTTAAGAGGAAACTGAAACAATGCAAATATTTTGCAAATAATATCATCAAGTTCTTTGCAAGTGCTTTGCGTGGAAAATCTGTATTATGTTTGAGGCTTCAGCTTTGTCACATAAAACAATACTTGGTAGCTAAAGAAACAGCTACACCCAGTGTGATGCACATGTTCACCATTTGCACGTACAGGCTCAGGCTGGAAAATTTTGCAAATTGAGTATTTTCCTTGTTTCACATTTCAGTAAGCCCCTTCCCGTCTGCCTGCTGGGTCTGAGGGTACTCATGGCCACCCCATTTTGGCCAGAAATTCCCCCTGCTAGAAGCCTCTGGCTGTCGGTTCATCTTTGACCATGTTAAAAGCCACTGCGAGCAGTGGTTCAACCACTCTCCCCTTTTAGTAGCAGTGAAGACACCTTGATACTCCCAGCAGGAACTAGTGCTGTTGGACTGTCCCACTCCCAAGTTGGACAACAGCGTTACCAGAAGCACGCTGCATGGTGGAATTCAGCAAAAAAAAAAGCTCCATATGTTGTACGCAAAAGAAAACATAACTTTTGGCACAAGTTTTTGTGCCAGAAGCCAACTGCCACCAGAATACAGATGCAGAACTTGCCAGAACAAACCTAATTGCAGTACTTGGGAGGTGTTTTATGTTTTTCTTCCTAACTGTGTCCAGGTGTGTTGAACTGTTTGAGGGAAATTCATGGTGCTGAGAAACAGAAAAAGGCTAACTGTTTAACTAATGGTGGGAGCAATGCATTCTGCTGATCCCGAATCTCTGAATTGGTGTTATGCTTTGTTGTTTCTCCTTTAAATAGCATGAATCTAAATAAACAGCTGCATGCAACAGCTACTTCTGAGATGCTCACCATTGAAGATCATGGATACATTACATACATTACATACATGAACCAATGGATTATTTTTGAGTAGGTCAGCACTAATAGGTAAAAAAAAAAAAAAAAAAGAAAGAAGGAAGGAAAATAAAGTCCAGATGAAACAAAGTTTCCAAGTATTCAAAAAATAAAGTTTTTTATCAAACCTGAATATTTTTAGGATTTTTGATCCACAAAGTATTTTAATTATTTTGGCTTTTTATCTTGATTCAGTATATGGCTATTTTTCTGAGTTCCTGAACATATTTGAGTGAAACTTTTATCAGTTGTAGCAGCTATTACTAGTAGGATAACTGAGCAATGAAATATCCTGCAAATATGATGTATCCCTCCAAAATCATCTTCCTATAGTAATTTTTTTTATCGGTAACATGGAGATAACCACAATTTCCATTGCCAAATACTTTGCAATTTGCCAACACACAGATCTCTACTTCAGAATTGAAAAGTGCTATTGTTACCAGCAATGCCTGAAGAATAAAGGCAAAGTAAATTCTGTAGGATGGGGGAAAAGCAACAACCAAGAGAAATGTGGAAGGTAGCTGGTTTTTTATTTGTGTGTGGGCACACAGGTTTCTCTTGCAGAGACTGTGCACACAGAGGAACTTTCCACAAAGCCTGTTCGATCACATGAAAAACTCATTGAGTTCTATAGCTCATTTCAGTTTCATTTGCTACCAAAAATGCATGTGTGCATCTTCCTAGTATGGCATCTTCAGGTATCAAGAAGCCATTAAAAGACAGTTCCTATTTCTGTTAAATGGGCATTGTGATTTTTAAGTTGATGATACTCTTTATTTACCTGTGAAATGCTGTTTGCAGATGGCACTGAAATGTGGTATGGCCCTACGCATGCATATCAGCTTTATCTCAGAAATAACCCTGCTCCCCAACAGCAAAAGAAGAAAAAAATCAGCATTTTACAACATTAAGACATTGAATATAGAGGCCTGGATGAGAAAAATATTTTTAAAGACAGTGAGGAACTCCTGTTTCCTCACACATTGGGGGTGGGTTGGTTGTATGCTATAGGAAAAGATGCTGGTTGCAAATAAAACCATGGACTTCAGCAGAGAAGTGGGTAATTGCTTGTTGAGTCTCAGATTATCTTGTTTCACAAAATGGGTTACGCTACCACAGGAAGGCAAAAGGGAGGAAAATAGCATGAGAAAATGGTTAAAAAGCTTGTTTGGGCAAAGAGAGATCTTCTGCACCCACTGTGTCCATTAAGCTGCTCTCTGTGTTGCTCCCATCGCCCGCCTGCTGGGTCACGGTAAATGGGATGGTGGGGAGCTGCCAGCTGACACTGCCCCGGGTTTCATACCTGAATTTTCTCAGCCTGGAGAAGAGAAGGCTCAGGGGAGATCTTATTGCGGCCTTTCAGTACTTAAAGGGGGCCTATATGACAGACGGGGAAAAACTTTTTAGCTGGGCTTGCTGTGATAGGACAAGGGGTAATGGTTTAAAACTAAAAGATGGGGCATATAGACCAGACATAAGGAAGAAATTTTTCATGATGAGGGTGGTGAAGCACTGGAACGGGTTGCCCAGAGAGGTGGTAGATGCTCCACCCCTGGAAACATTCCAGGCCAGGCTGGACGGGGCTCTGAGCAACCTGATCTAGTTGAAGATGTCCCTGCTCATGGCAGGAGGGTTGGACTAGACGACCTTGAAAGATCCCTTCCAACCCAAACTATTCTACGACTCTATGATTTTCAGGAAGGGGCTGTAGCCACCTGGCACACTGCTGCCATATAGACCCCAGTCAAAGCGAGCTAGTATTGTGGGGACAATGATTGCTTGTTATTTCGGTATTGGTTCACTTTACCTTTCTAATGCATTCCCAGGGAAAAAAAAAAAAAAAAAAACACAAAAACCACAACAAACCAAACCAACCAACAACAACAACAAAACCCACCAAAACGCTTTCAAATCACAGATAGAAGTAGGAAAACACAGAGACTGCAGCCCCCTATGGGGACTGTGCGTTAAGGCATTACCCAGTAGCACTAATTTTGATTTAGACCAAGCACAAAAAACCAAGAATGAGAACCACTTTTCCACTGAATTAGCTGAGCAACTTCCATGAAGTTTCAGCTGGCTCTGTGTTTTCATGCTGGGTTTAAGCTTGACTTTGGGATGACAGAGGACTGACATCAAGTTAAGCAGTGGAAGCAAGTGATAACTATTTCCAGCCTGAAGCCTGTCAGGGTGAAGTCAACCTGCCCACAGTTTTTAAACACATTTGTGATGGCAGAGTGAGTTTTTATAAGTGTTTTTTATTATGAAGCTGCAGTGCTCTTTATTTGATATGAGGTGTCTTAAAGCCAGATTTATTGTATGGTCAAGCCTTGCTTTTAGTGATGTTTGTGTCATTTGTAGTTTTCCCTTGTAATTCACAGAGGTTTTGGGTTTCTCTGAAAGCTGAATCAAATCTCTGGTCCAAATAAATGATGATCCATTTCAGCTTGTTAGCTCTTATGGTAGTTTCTCTACCTGGTTTGGAAAATGACACAGCAAACTGATTTGTTCAAGAGTATGTTGTTTGGCAGAAGCTGTGTTAGGAGGATTGGTGCCTGTGATAATCGCTCCTGTGGTGAGATGGAAGGCTTTCAATTGCAAGGCTGCCTCTGCTATGTTTCTCTATCATTAAGTCACTTAAAAAGACAAGCAAAATATTGCTTCTAATTTTTCTTAAATACAGTTGGTGCATTTATCACAACATTTTGCCTTTTCCTCTTGTTTGGTTTCGTTCCATGTCTCTCTTGGTTGCGTGGGTTTCTGCATTTCTATGGGCTGTCCTTTGACTAGTGCTGTCACAAAAACTCGAGCTGATTCCTCCTTCAAGAGTAGCTTCGTATATTTATACCATAAAACAAACCTCTGTTATGTGCTCCAGTCATTGGTGCCATTTCTACTTAATGTGCAAGGAGTTGAACCAAAGAATGAAGATAGTAATGGTTTTTGTAAGACATTCTGTGCAATTATATAAACCACATGCAATGATTTTTTTTCCTTTGTTTGTTAACCTTTCTTCCTCAACTCAGCATTCCCTTTCCATTTTCACAGGAAAACTCTCTAGGAGAAGATGAGCAGAAACCCAGCTGTTTCCTGTGTTTCCCTGGAGGGCCTAAAATACCATGGTATTCAGCAGATGATACCATGGTAACATCTAGGATGATGTTAGGATCTAGGCTGGCTGAGGGAGACCATGTTGTTCTCAATCTGGAGAACTTTAGGTTTAGGCTTTAGGTTTCCTCGTTTCCAAGCAATGGTGAAAGAGCATCACCAGGGATGGTTGCTGAGTTGTAAAGGTCAGGGATGGGCTCCCACTGGTGTACAAGCTCAGACAGCACTCCAGACAGAGGTGTTTCCCTAGACAGCTGTGCAAGCCAACTTGCAGATCCAGGCTGTACCTCCAGAAGCCCATTGTGGTGTCTCCTTATTGTCTGGAGAGGCAACAGCAGCACAAAAGGAAGGATAAGACAGAAAATCAAAGTTGAAGTACCCATGGAAACTCACCGAAATCGTATTGAAGGTGTCAGAAAACCACCATGATGATGATGTGCACACATTTTTGAGACTGGCAGATGTTCCTCAGGACACATATTCATGTTGTTTTGTTGCTTATCTGACAAATTCCCTTGAGGCTCTGAGTTTCCTCTATCACTCAGTCAAGGTAGCACAGGTCGAGTCAGAGTGCTTTGCGTTTTTTATTCTTTCATGCTGTTTGCCTAAATACTTGTGAATATCTTGTGAAGTTAATGTTCACAGCACTGCTCAGGCTTAGCATCCAGGATGTGAAGACAAGCAGGCTGGGTAGTAACTGACTTTTCAAAAAAAAAAAAAAAGCCTGTAATAATTCTGTGGGTGTGCAGTTTGGATGCCCAGATCCAGATCCTCTCTTTTGCCACTTTATCAATACTCAGGCAATGGATAAAACTATGCAGCATTATTTTAAAAGGAAAGGCAGGCCTAGAGTGATGAAGTAACTGCAGGTGAGAGAACGAGAAGTGTTGAGCTCTGGAGTGACCATCTACAACCTTCCTCCCCACTCATACCAGCAGCTCCAGAAACAGGGTGCAAATGGTCAAGGGAAGTTACAAGACTTAGAGAGATATAAGCTGGAGTGGCTTTGGGAATTTCAGCAATGTTAAATGAGTATAAAACCAAAATGATGACCAAACAGGAATATTTGTCACCCTCCCTAGAAACGTTTCCTCTTCACAGAGGAGTGGGAAGCCAAGTGCCATACCACTGGGGAAAACAAAATGAGATGTCCTTGGGATAAACCCAGATAACTCCAGAGCCACGTGTAGTGTTATAGATGTCTGGGGTCGTGGGTCTGTCCCATGGGCAGTTTGTGTTCTGCGATGAGCGAGGTGCCATTTCAATGGGCCATGGGGTAAAATGCCAGCCCTGCAGAGGCCAAGGGCAAAGATCCCGTTAACTTCTCCGTGCAGAGGACTCCAGCCTCATGTCTCCCTGGGTGCAGCAGCCTCTCGTGCACTGGCTCTGCATAAGGTACTCCCTGCCCTGTGTTCAATGTCACCCTTGCCCCTTGGATGCGAGTGGAGATTGCTGAGACCCACCAGCTGCTGGGGTGGCTGCAGGGTTGAGCCGTGTGACATACCCTGGTCCTAAAGAGCTGATGTGGGACTGCGTAGGGCATGTGAGGAAGGAATGCTGCAGAGGGCTGATTAAAACCAAGTCATCTCTTGCAGTCACAGATGCAGTTATTCCTAATAGGTGATCCCTGGCGTCTCTGACTTCAAATGACTTTGAAAACAAATAGTTACCTCAGGATCAGGAATTATGCACCCAAATTCCTCTTCTGCCTTGAGGCTTATTGATGTTTATTTTTTTATGTTTGTTCAAGTTCTCTAAATTGGAGAGTTATGGATTTGATGGGTGAACTATTCAGTGGATGAGGAACCAGTTGGGTGGTCGCATCCAGAGGGTAGTGGTCAATGGCTCAATGTTCACGGTGACAAGTGGTGTCCCTCAGGGGGCCATACTGGGACCAGTACTCTTTAATGTCTTCATCAATGACATACATAGTGGGACTGAGTGCACCCTCAGCAAATTTGTGGATGACACCAAGCTGAGTGGTGCGGTGGACACATCTGAGGGATGGGATGCCATCCAGAGGGACATGGACAGGCTCAAGAAGCGGGCCTGTGCAAACCTCATGAGCTTCAACAAGGCCAAATGCAGGGTCCTGCATATGAGTCAGGATGAGTCAGGATAACCCCCCTTTATCAACACAGGCTGCAGAATGAAGGGTTTGAGAGCAGCCCTGCCAAGAAGGACTTGGGGTACTGGTGGATGAAAAGCTGGACATGAGCCCACAATGTGCACTGGCAGCCCAGAAGGTCACCCGTACCCTGGGCTGCATCCCCAGCAGCGTGGGCAGCAGGTCGAGGGGGGGGTTCTGGCTCTCTGATCCGCTCTCACGA
>KL289436.1:9708-37872 GCA_000699545.1 Podiceps cristatus | reverse complement strand
TCAGCCTGGAGAAGAGAAGGCTGCGGGGAGACCTTAGAGCAGCCTTCCAGTGCCCTATAAGAAAGATGGGGACAAACTTTTTAGCAGGGCCTGTTGTAATAGGATGAAGGGTAAATGACTTTAAACTGAAAGAAGGTAGATATAGACTAGACATAAGGTAGAAATTTTTTACAATGAGGATGGTGAAGCACTGGAAGAGGTTGCCTAGAGAGGTGGTGGAGGCCCCATCCCTGGAAACATTCAAGGCCAGGCTGGACGGGGCTCTGAGCAACCTGATCTAGTTGCAGGTGTCATTGCTCATGGCAGGGGGGGTGGACTAGATGAGCTTTAAAGGTCCCTTCCAACACAACTATTCTATGATTCTTTGATTCTCTGATTTTCTGATTAATGTGATATTTCTCTTGTATCCATCAAGGGCTGAGCTTGCTTTACAGTCTTCTTAAGTGAGTCTCTCACCTTTAACATGGCTAAGGATGTAGTTGCTTTGAGTTGTTTTTCCCCATCCCAGATTTGGTTGAGAGTGGCCTGTGAGCTCAGAGGATGTGCACAGAGACTCATGGACATGGAAAGTCAAAGAAAATTTGTGTCTTCAGAAAATGAAGAAGAAATGCTTACAGAGTAGCTGGCTCTTACAGCAATGGCAAAGCCCACTGGCTCAACTTGTTTCCTTGGGAAAATGTAGCAGAGCTGGGTGTTAATGCAGCGACTGATGGATAAATCTGGTCTGAATCTATGGATGTGGCAGGGATGATGCAGGAGCAGGGCAGGGCAGATTGAGGATGAAGGTGTGATCTTGGGCTGTGGCCTCTTTTCTCGCTAATACTATGCTCTCCCTCAGCCAACAGGCTGCTCTCTCCATGGCACGTCGTGCTGCCTCCTCCGGGTCCAGACGGACCCAAAAGCTGACAAACGTCACATCACCAATGTGAAAGAAGAGTATGAGCCCACACAAGAGAGTGAGTAGGATGCACCAGGGGAGAGGGCAGGGTTTTGGAGCTTGAATTTAATGCGGGGAGGCAGGAAGACAGAGCTGTGCGACCTGAAGAGGGCTCCTGCATCAAACAGCCTTGTTGTCTGCTTCACTGTTGGTGTGAGAAAAATGTGAATGACACAAAAATGACGCCACCTGGGGTAGTGTCCTGATCTGTACTTTGCACTCTGAAAAACACTTCCTTTTGGGGTTGGGAGAGGGATGGGGGAGCCTGGAAGATACTAATTTCTCTGCAGCTGCAAAGTTGCTACTTACTGGAAAAGTGGTGACCAAGTACTCCTTCAGCTCAGGGGTTTGAAGAGTACAGGATGACCTTGCAATGTGGGAAATAACCTGCCAGAAAAATGATAAAGCCATGGACAAGGCAGTGTCTGGGGCAACCTTTCATCTGCTGCACTAGGAGAAAACATGCAAGACAACCAAAACAACATCTTTGGCATTGCATGAACCAAAAAGATTGAAAATAAAGAGAGAAAGAAACAGAATGGAGATAAAAAATAGCAACATTTTTGAAGATACTCATTAGTGGTGACTTTCGATAGGTTTGAGCTGCAAACAAGCCTGTGCTTACGCAGCTGGGAGCAGAGGCTGCTTTGAGAAGCACACTCAGCTGCACTCAAACCCATTTTCCAGTTCATGGTTCTCCTGTTTCCCCACAGTGCTCAGAGGCTCAGGTCGTTGCTTTGGGAGCAGGCCCACTGGCCAAAGGACATGGGACTGGAAAGGGATTTGTTTGCCTGGGATAGCCAGCATCTGATTAATCTGTTCTGGTTCACAGACTGGTGCTTCTTGCTGGGTGTCTCTCTGAGCAGCCTGGTCATGAGGTCTGCAAATGGTGTCTAAGTGAGCCTGTGGCCATGGGCTGCATTTTCTCCTTTGCTCAAGGTTGCTTCTTGGCCCCGACCTGCTTTACCACCTATCAGCCAATTGGGTTGGCTGCTGACTCTTTAATGCTCTGGGTGCAGCCGCAGTCCGTGGGTAGTTGCAGTGATTTCAAAGGACCAGACGTGAGAGTGGCAGGATCTGGCCTTGTGGAAACAATAGGAGCTGCTCCATTTTCTTTCCCTTAAGTCAGCCATGCTGTTGGCATCTTCGAACTCATGTCTCATAGCCATCATTATAGTGCTTTAACACATCACGGAGTGCTTACCATCGTGCCTTGGGAGACACTGATTTCATAATTGATCATCATGGTAACAAAGCAAAGCAGAGCAGCCCCTCTCCGAGGCTTTCTGTGCCGCTGGGAGCGCAGCAGGGAGCAAGAATATTTCTGGGAGAGCTGCAGTGTGTGCAGAGAGGCGGAGGAAAGCCCTCTGCCTGACATACAGACACGGGAGATTGCTTCCGTGCAATTGCTGATCACACATTATTCTGACCAAGAGCAGCCAAGCGTTTCAGACAAGCAGAAATTTCTCCACATGCATGTGCTGGGATAGAGTTTTGTCAAGGGTCAAGTTCTGCCACACTCCAAACGAATTATGGTGTTGAGGATAAGAGCTCATAGATGTAACCACAAGGACTAGAAAATGCATTTCAAACCATTTTATCCCGGGGCCGAATAGGCTTCAGGGACAGCCTTTCATAATATTTGTGCCAATTTCTTCTTGAGGCGACATCTTATTTTTGACAGAAGCCAGCCAGTCTCTGCAGCACGGCCATACCAGAGCCATACCTCTGTTCTGTCTGCTGGACCCGAGCCCAGTTGCACTCCAAAGCCAAATGCCACATCTGGCTGCCTCCTCTCTCTCTGTGCCGCCTCAGAAATGAAAATACTGGTCTTGACAATAATGGTCTTATACCAGAAATACACATAGAAAATGACAGCAGTGGTATAGACTGTGACAAACTGTGCTGTTTTCCGAATCACCTTATTGGAAATCTTTAATAAGAAGCAGCTTTTTCACTGGTAGCATCAATGACCTTTAGCGGGAGCAATGAGGTGGTTGGTGGACGTGTGCACGGAGACCCTGGCCACCGGCCCTGCTGGCGAGGACTGCAAGGAAACTGCTGGGCCCATCGACACTCTGTCAAAGCCAGAGAAATCCTGAGTTAGTCACAGCAGGAAGACAGACAGAACATCAGAGCACGCTGCTGCTTCCAAGTGGTTGGTGACTATTACAGGCTTGACAGTCTTCCAGAGCAAAAAGCTGTGTGCAGCAACAGTGCAAGCCCAAGACAAGGAAAGCAGATGTTCCCGGCTCCTCCTCCATCCTTGTTCCCATATGTTGACTAAGTAGGTTTTGTAAAACAGAACATGCTGTAAATCAGAGCTGGGCAGAGTTCTCCAGTTGGGTTAAACGTGGTTTTAGGGTGGACGAGTGAACCAGTCACTTACAAATAAGGAGACTACTGCTTTCCTTGAATGACTGCGGCTGGGATCCAAGTGGAATATGATATGCCTCACTGAAGTAGTCCTTACTCTTTTGGGACTATATTTTTATGTATTCCACATTTTCTTGGATTACCTATGCATAGGGATCCCAGCTTGGGGTCGTCTGAGCAAGATGTTTCTCAGCTAAAACTACTTGAACCTGCCTGTCTTGTCCTTTGTACTAAGCACTTCCGTGGTTCCCAGTGGCGTTTTTGCAGGATCAAAGGATTTCATTTTGACTGTTTAGCACCAAATAGTTCATGATGCTCTGATTTCTGAGAAAGCCAAATTAAAACCAGTATTTGAATAAGGACGTACTCTTAGGTTGTGTGTATTTGCCTCTCTCAAAACTAACAGTTTACACTGCACAAGATGATTTGCAGAAGACTGAGTTTTGATTGTTTAGGGCTTTTGGAACAACAGGAAATATTCCCAGGCAACTGTAAGTGTCTGTTAAAAAAGCTTTTTTAGTCACTGCTTCAGTTTTCAGGAAGCTGCTTCCTCCTATACTTGTTATTTGAAGTCTTTAGTTTCCTGGTGAGGTGCTGTACCGCTCTGCAGCTTGGCCCTTCTTCAAATAGTCCCAGCTCCATCTCCACAGAGGGGGCTGAGGGGGGGGAAATCCCACCCATGCAGAAGAGGCAGGGAGAAGACCCATCAGGCTGCTCCTGGCTTCACGCAAAGATATTCCACAGCCTGAAGACCTGTTCTCACAGCAGACCTGCCTGGGTGGGATGCTGGAAACCCACAGCCTGGTCTTGCAAATCACGTACTCGAAAGGGCTTCTTCCTTCCAATACATTGACTCAACCGCTTTATTAAGATTTATAATCCTGTAACGAATCTATAATTAGCAGCTGAAAGATAACTTCATAAAATCGATACTGTCTAATGTAGTTCATATAATATACAGCCTTTTAGCTGTATATGGATTTTCTTTCTTACAAATGTTTTATACCTTGTATTTCTCTTTTGCACAGCTTAATTAAGAGTTAGAAACTTGAAAAATTTTCTATACAAGGAAAATCTTTTATTGAAGATAAAAGTGGACTTGTAATCTTCCAATATACCTTTCTTTTCTGGTAACCCAACTAGAAAAAAAACCCCAACTGTTTTAGTAAAAAAAAGAAAATAGTTTATTTACAAATGTCACATTCAAAAAAATATCAGTGTCAAAAAATCTGAAGGAAAACATGCCAATTTTAGCCAAAGCAACTTATTTTTTAAATAATACATTTTCATAAACACTTAAGTAATATTACATTTTAAATTAAATATTTCAATGTGATTAAGATTAGGGAACACATCAGATCAAAATAATTTTTTTCCTGTATTTTAGTGAAAATCCCCAAAGTCTTGCTTTTTTCTTGAAATTCAAAAAGGGAACATGCTGCTGATTCTCATGAAATGGGGGATCCACTTCTACACCGAAATTAGTTTTAAAATTCTTTTTTTTACTTACAACAGGCCAACAGAAATTTTTATTTACAGTAGACATTTTATTACACTTAATACAAATTAGCACACGTTTTCATTACAGAAACAGATGAATAAACATTCCTTTACAATCTCAACATCCCCAAATCACAGCATTAGGCCAATGTTTGAGAAACTGAGAAACCTTCTCTCTTAAACTGGCTGCAAGCAACGTCAGAAACAGTCCACATTGACCTGGAAGTTATTGAAACACAACAAAAAGGGTCCATTATGTTTTGAATAAATCAGATTTAAGGGTTTTTCCAGTTCTTAAAGCCAGCTGACACCCAATGAACCTGTGTGAACCTGTTCACACACTGGTGTAGGATGTAGGAATTGCTCAATCCTGAGTGGTGTCTGAAGCTGTTACACACCTAAAGGCTGGGTAAATTGAAGCTGGGCTGGGCTCAGCACCCTTTTCTGTTCTTGGGCTTAGGTATTGGCATTGCAGTTTTTCCTCTGGAAAATCAGGTAGTTGGTGAGCGTGGCAGAATATTTGTCCAAGAGCAGGAGACCAGGTTGACTGGAGACCTGCTGTGGCCTCCAAAATGAGACTTTTACCTTAAGCAGTGGTATTTAATGTATCATGGTCTGTGAAATAGTGAAACATGTTTTCTCTTCCATTCTGGGCATGTGGGGAGGAATCCAAGTCTCCTCGTGATGGGATCCTTCCCTCATTCCCCACAGTATCACGGAAACTTCACCCTGGTCTCCTGCAGGAGGGTGCCCTGAGCCCCACAGTCTGGGGCTGCTATTTTAAACCTGCCTGAGGGCCTTGTGACATGCCAAGGGGAAAAATAAATCAATTTCTGATAACAAATCTAGTTATTTTTTCTAAACTCAGAGGAAATCTGCAGCACAGCTGGTGGTCCTGGAGGAGAGTGAAGGAATACTGCTTAATGAGAACCTGGTGGGTTAATTAGTCCGTTGTGTGATGTGGTTAGTCAATAGGAAAGAAACACTTGGAAATTCTGAACGACATAATCATGATTGACCTTAAGGTAGTGGTGGCCTAATAAGCAGTTAAATGCGCCTGAGCAATAGAGGATGTTTGAGCAAGAGAGGATTAGGAGGAACTGTGCTGATGTCTCTCTGCACAGTTTGAAGCAGAACAACTGCAACGATGAATGTATTACTGAGGCTTTCCGCAGCAGAAGAGAGACTGCAGCCCTTCCAGCTCAGCACGTGGTATCTCCTTGGTGTACCAACCCACGGAGTTTGTGGGTGCACACGGAGGGGCAGCACATACTGCAGGAGCTAGGAGGGAAGATGAAAAAAAAAAAAAAAAGGAAGAAAAAAGATAGGTATCTGAGCTTCAGGTTTATGTTTCCTTTTGGCCTACTCAGAGGTCTCCAAAGGGTTTCGTCTTCCTCTCTCGGGCTCAGCACCCGTCACGTGCACCCAGACTACCTCCTCTAGTGACTCTTTCAAAACGTATGCTGTTGCAACCTGTACTTCTCCCTTTCAGCTTTATGGCTGTTGTACTAACCACTCTGGTTTGTGTTTTGTATTTTGTGTGGGGTTTTTTTAATTATTATTTCTGTTTTATTTTTTTATTTTAGAAAAGCATTTGCTACCTTAAGGTTTCATTCACATGGTTATTCCTTTCACAGTCGTTTTGCTGTGGCCTACTAAGTTGCGTAGTCCTTCTCATGTGCAGGTCTTTGAAGAAAGCTGCCGCTTCCAGCGTGTGCTTGCTGTGAGCTCAGGATTTGCCTCCCGGCTGCCCTGGGCAGCTCAGTGCAGGCCTCCGTGGGGTCGGCTCCTCTCATACTTCCCGTCTCCTCTGACTCAGCTGATTGCTGAGCATCTTGCAACACTTTCCTGGCCTTGACCTTGGTTCTACAAAGGCTCCAGCTCTCTGCCATTCCTCTCCTATTGCTACTGGTTTCATTTCATCTGCTGTCCTGAGTCTGTTGCTATTTCATATAAGCCTGCCAGACTTGCCTGCATGATTATTCTTTTGTCCAGATGGATGTTTAGCTCAGGCTATTTCGTGCTGATCTGGTTTTCTTATTGCTTTGCCTGTACCCAGGGGAAGAGGTTTTGTATTAAAATTCTCCCGGAGTGCTGAGTCACTTGAACTCTGTTACTGTGTCATGTGCTCGATTGTCTGAGTACAGGACCTGGTTATGTCATACCTTGCAAAATGTGTTTTTTGTTTCCCCATCAGAGTTTTGCCTGAATGACTTCCAAATTATCCACCAATTTAAGCTGGGAACGTTCTCTCTTATGACGTAATTCCCCTCTTAAAAATCTGTTTTGATCTTTTCCAAGAACCTGGTGAGGATCTGATAGCTGGCATACTTTTTTGCGTGCTTTGCTCTTTCTGTATATTGCTGGGCATTCAGGGGGATTTAGTCCTTGTGACCTGGCCGTCCATGTCATTACAAAATGCCAACTGTTTATACTATTGACCCATCACATTATAGCCACGTTACTGTGTGCTCAGAGAGGTTCCCCTAATCCAGCAAACTCTTGATTGCACTCTGAAAGACACATATAAATGTTGCTGGTTGAGTTTCCACTACTGATTCAGTGTTCACCTGCCCGTCCCTGTGGCTCACTGAGGCTAAGCTCAAGCCCAGAGAAATTCATTATTCACAACCCTTCTCCAAAAGACTTGTCTTGATGTAATGATCAGCAGACAGTTTTGCCTTGAACAAACCAAGTGCTCTGGCTTTTCTCACTGGTAATCAGCAGTGACACTTTTTTTTTTTTGCAATTCTGTTCAGTGTTTTTGGGTCGATGCAGATGCCCAAGTACCTGCAAAGCTTTCAGTGCTATCAGACCAGTGAGTCAGTCTGTGCTAGTTTCCAGAGATGTAATGATCCATTTTCTTTGCAGCCTTGTAACTTCCTTCCTTAGTGACTACACTGCACATTTCTCATGTCTCATTGGCTGCATATAAGCTTATTTATAGCTTCACTTCCTTGTCTTGTGCCCTTGCCCATTAGACTGCCTGACCTGCAGTGGCTGCTGTCTCACCCTGAGGGACATTCTCTGGCTCTGCTTTACCAGATCTGCCTTTGCATTGCCCTGCCTCCTGCTGGGTCCTATGGACCCTAGGCAATGCATTTCCTAAGAGTCTTTTATTGACAGTTTGTATTTGTCTGATGGTTTTAGCATGGTCTTTTTGTGTATCACCAACATGTAGTCACATTTCTGCAGCCTTATACTGATATTTATTGTTGCTGGGATGAGCTCTGCAGCTGACTCCACTATTTGCATGGAAACGCAACAGTTGTTGACCCTGTAGCCTCATGGTGTACTGGTTGTGTGGCTAACGGCCTTCTTTTCCAGACAACATGAGGCTACTTTAGACAATTGAATTCATAGAATCATAGAAACGTTTAGGTTGGAAGAGACCTTTAAGATCATGGAGACCAACCATTAACCTACCACTGCCAAGTCCACCGTTAAACCATGTCTCTAAGTGCCACATCTACATGTCTTTTGAATACCTCCAGGGATGGTGACTCGACTGCCTCCCTGGGCAGCCTCTGTGAAGAAATTTTTAGTAATATGCAATCCAAACCTCCCCTGGTGTAACTTGAGGCCATTTCCTCTTGTCCTGTCACTTGTTACTGGGAGAAGAGATTGATGCCCACCTTGCTACAACGTCCTTTCCGGTAGTTGTGGAGAGCGATAAGGTCTCCCCTCAGCCTCCTTTTCTCCAGGCTAAACCACTGCAGCCAGGTCTCTATTGTATGTCTTAACTAGCTTCAGCTTTAACCCACTGACCTCCTGACTGCTACTGTCTGACCCTCTCCCTTAGATCAGCAGCCCTCACAATTTTCTAAGAGTTGCCCCAGATGTAGATTTATTTATCCAAACTTTTGTTTCCTTAGGGTGAGTTAATGTTAAAACACTTAAATATACATTACCTGCAGAGGGTCTACATGCATGAGGTATCTAAGCTTCTGGTATAGTCAATGAAAGTTCAGCCCATGGAGTTGAAAGAAAGACTCAGGTGTTTAACTTCGAGTGCCTCCTTTGAGGCGGAATGGTTGAATTGCTCTCCATTGCAATCTCCATCGACAAAAGAGGGAATACTGTTTAAAACTAGCCTAGTGCTGTTTGAGGTCCCCTAGGACATCTGAGACATCTGCAGTGGATTGGCCATTATGATGGAGAGCAGCAGATGGAGATCAGACCAGATACCCCACAGAACCTAAAATACCACCAGACATATCAGCTGCCAGGACTTTAGACATCTACCACACACGTAGACACCCAAGTTTGTCCATCTTGCTATCAGGAAAGTATCTGGGACTGCTTCGAATTCCCTCGGATGCCCTGCTTGGCCTCCAGTTGCTGTTCCTGGGCATCTCAAGGGACACCTGGTTTGGGCAGCTGCATCTATCTCATCATGTTTACAAAGTGCCAGAGCATTATCTCAGCTGATTAATCTGCCACATATCTCCACACGCAGAGTTATTTGTTCCTGTGGTGTGTTGTTTCTTCCCTTTTCCCCAGTGAGCTAATGAAGGAGTTTTCCACTATTTTCTCACAGTCAGCACCGAACACAGTCATTACCAGCTTTCACTCTTTCTATGCTTATGCTTCTTTGTTGTGCCTTCATATTTTCTTTCCAGAGGTCACAGCTGTTCCTGTATTTTCCTGTTTATTTCTCATTTTCTTCCCATTCAAAACTAAAATGGCCAACAAAGCCTCACCATTCTGTGCTGTGTTGCAACATTTAGGCTTCCATAGCTCTGCTACTAAGAGCTTACGAACAGCTCTTAGTAGCAGAGCTATTTAAGAGTGCAGTTCATATTCTAAGATACGTACTTAGAGAGGGTTAGGGGCACCTCCTCCTGACTTTTTCTTCTTCCACTTCATCTTCCAAGATTCAAGTTCATTTATGAAAGGGGAGAAGCATTTTTTTTTTTTTTATGCTAAAGAAGAGAGAATGCTGGCAAATATCCTGATAGCCATATTCATTACGATTATTTCTCACTGTTGATACTGTGGCTCCAGATTGCATGAAAATAAATATTTCCTAATTACAACACATAGAAAACATAAGAATAAATGTGTATTTATAATGGTTGAATACTCAAGTATTTTATTTGATTTTCAATAGTGTCAAATGGAACACTTAATTGCGCCAGCCAGTAGCTTCAGTCTCTGACCTACATTTATGTCAAGAACTGTATTAAAACATACAAAAGAAATAGACAGAAATGGATTTAGATAGCTTTTTCCATTTTTTATCTATCTGAGGAATAAAAGTCTGTCTCTGAACTAGACACAAGTGTCATCCAAGCCCAGATCTCCGGTAGGTGTAAATGTGACTCACAAAAAAGGGTGCTGAAAGATTTTAGGTAAAGGAAACAGCCCCCCCACACCCCTAACCCACTCATGCATGTTAATTTAAGAAAAGCAAACATTTGTAAAAGAAAGCCATCCAGCTAGAAATGTTGAGAACATGTGTTTTCCTTGTTGCAGCACAGCCAAAAGAAACAAACTTCCATTTACACAGTATCACATTTTGCCAAATTAACAGTAACAGTACTATTAATATTTAATATTTATATGTCACTGTCATCAGGAGGGCAGTCAGGTCTGATCCCTACCGTGTGAGATGTGCAGACACCAAAAATTATTTAGATTATTTTTATTTATGTTGAGGAACCTTTGTAATGGGCTACAACCCCATTGTGCCTGCCAAGATGCGGGCCCCAGCTCCAAAAGGCTTAGGTGCATTTTTAGGACAATTTGCTTTTATAACTGTGAGGGTTTAATGTAAAGTTCTTTCTTTGTAGTTTTTTGACAGCATTAAAAGCTGAGTTTATAAGTTGAATCAGACAATTGTGGGATCTAGTTCTGGTAACACCTTTTCAGGATGTTACTGGGTAGTGGAAGAGGGCATTTCCCGTGGTTGGGATAGAGTTGCAGAAGGAAAGTCATATATATTTTTGTTTTGTCATGGAAAACTTGATGGAGTTTTATCTTTGTGTATGGGTATCAAAATAGATCCATTTGAACCTCCAGGGAAGCTAGTGAAATATTTTTGGTTTACCAAAACCATGTGAATTTTTCCAAGTAGTGCATAACCACATAAAATGAGGCTCCCTAGGTATTGTCCTAGCCCTGTGAATGCGCCATCTCCCTCAATTTTAGGCATTACGGGGCATGAGCTCTTTGCCAGTATATGAACTGAGTCCTTCAACACAACCACCAAATAAACAAAGATCACAGTACTACTTCTAATACTACTATCACTACCAATTTGCCATCAGACATCTCTCAGGTCATTCTAATATGCTTAGCTTAAATTTTAATAGCTTCTCTTTCAACATAGGCAGGTTTGGTCTGAGGTTCATCCTGGTATTAACTGACCAGGAAGGTTAATCTCTGGCCAGTGGGGGTGGTTGAGCCACCAACTCTATGTGGCTGTATAATCCTAGTAGAATATCTATCTAAATTACTTTTTCCGTGTGATGAAGCTACTCCAACATTAGTACCATTTTGGTAGGGAGCTTTGCATGAATGAATTCATCTGCTCCTCCCCAGGGAGGGACCTTGAGCTGACACCCCATGGCTATCCCTCCCAGACTGGAGCCCGTAATACTCCAGCTGCCATCACAAAGGCATCCAGGATGGCTCCCAGCTACCACAGTTACTGCCCGTGGAGCTGTAATGCACTTTCTCGTCCTGGCTTTGGTGGCTTGGAATATTCTTTGGTTTTAACCACCATTGTGAGAAAGGAAGCACACAGTTTTCTGAGTTAACAGTGTAGAAACAACGGGCTGGAAGTCAGGAATAAGCAAGCTTTTAGCTTCAAGCTTCATGCTTTCAACTCTGCCCGTTGTCCCCACTCTCCATGTTTCAGTTTAGATCATAGAGCAGTCTCAGAGTCCATGAGCCAGATCCCTTCAGATGAAAGCAAGCCAAATGATGTGCTCCAGGCAACCAAGCACTTAAAGTGCTCCAACAATTAACAAGAATTCTGTCCCAAGGATCAGATTAGAGAGAGCTGTCCTGGAGTAAAACCATGAGGCACGCTGTGTAGCTGCTAGGTCCTTAGCACAAATGGTTTGGCCGCTGGTGCAATCTGCAATCTGTTGCAATAGGATAATCCGGTGCTCCTGTTGCACCACTTCACTTGTGAGTGTGGACGTAGCCTGAATCCGCGTGTGTCTGTAAGGAGCATATATGTACACGCAGGCTCATTGCCTGTACGTGACAGCCTGTCTCCCAGAACATCCATGATTCCCCTGGTACTTGGGTGCCTGGGGATTCTTCTTTGGTGGATAATTTACAGTAGGAAGATGTGTGTGAAATTTATATCATCTAGGATTCTTAGTAAACTCTCCTGTGGTAACTGCATTGAAGAAAACTAGGTGAATATATCTGCAAAGTCTTTCTTGGAGCTACATGCAATGACAGTTCACTGCATCTATATTGTTCCTTGCAGAGTTATTTTATTTGCATTACTTCCAGAATGCTTGCTACAGAACAAATTCAGGCAACATAAATAATATGATCTCACGCAGAGATTTCCCAAACATTATTTTTCTTAGCCAAGTAGAGATATTCTCAGCTCTGAAGACAACAGAAGAAATTTTGTTCTGATCTAAGTATGCTTATCATTCAGTCCCAGGGAAGCTAAAGCTTTGAACGTCTAAAGGCTCCACTAAGTCCTCAGTTGTTCCAGTCCTTACCTGACTTTATTCTTGCCCCCAAGTTATATGGTGCAGACATAAAAGCAAACTTCACAACCAAATTAAATGGTTGGCTTAAATTCTACTCTCTCAGGCCTCTTTTAGGTAGGAAAGGAGCACTGCATTTCACATAGTGAAGAAATACCATGCTGTGCCTTTAATGTGGACTCATACATAATTCAGGAAGCCTTGGTCACCATAGGATGTTGATTTTTTTTTTTTTTTTTTTTTAACAAAAAAACAGAAATGTAATAGCGGTTAGGATTTTTTTTTTAGGTGCTACACAAGAATTTTCCGTCTTCAGCTTCCAATGCTGTGGCTTTAATACATCACAGACCAATTCCAGCCTCTGGCACAGTTAGTAGTAACTTTCAATTTTAAGGCTGTAATCCTGTAACATAGAACTCAGGTTAATATTTTTCATAAGTGTCAATTCTAATAGATTTCTGTTTACTTCCAGTAAGATGTATTTGTGTTCCTATGCACCACTTTCCTTCCCTCCAACCCATCCATTTACTTCTCTACCAAGTCAGAGATTTTCACCTCCAAATGGAAATGATCGCCTACCAGAGGCCCATTCTGGACCATTTTTTCCATCAGTTTGCTGACCCAATCTGCAATGCACAGTCAGATATGGGGTAAGAAAGTGTCCAAATATGAGAAGGTGTAGAATGAAGCTGAAACATGATTTGTGCAATGCTAGAGTTGGACCTAAAGCTGTGAAAATCATATAAATAACATAAAATATGCTCAGTTAGAGTAAACTTTGGTTGTTAAGTGTTCTGCCCAAAAGTGGCATTTCAATGGGCTTAGAGCTGTTCCAAAAGTCAGGATAAATTTGTTATGCTTGACGTTGAGAGGGAGAAAAGAGAAAGAGTTACATAATGATAGATTACTTGATTTAAAAGCCACCTGTGTCCTTTCTTTCAGTAATTTATTTGACAAGACACTCATTCAAAATGCAGAAAATAAGGCTTTAGTTTCCTCATCTGCCTGAGGAGATCTGAACCCACCTTAATTTCACAGGAATGACCCCTAATCATAGACTGTTCAGTATCTCCCGGTGTAGGAGAGAGAGAAGGTGTTTTTTGGGTTGGCTTTTTTTTTTTTTTTTTTTTTTCAATATCTCTGGTAGAGTATGTTCTACTTTGTTTACAATATTGAAATATTCATGAGAGTGATGTCCTGCCTCTCTGCTGCAGAGCCTAAACACCATGATATAGAGTTGTTCTCCCTGGCTTAATGAATATTTCAATATTCTATATACAGTGGAAGAACATCAACAGGAGGAAAAAAAAAGAAAACCAGAAAGTATTTCCCAGCAGAATATTCCCTTGTGCAATGGCTGTAACTTCCTTCTCTAGGTTCAGATCTCTGTATGAAAAGTGAGAGCTGAACTCCAATCTTCTACCTCTTGACTGGACTCTGCAACCGCTGAGTAAAGAGGTGGTAGCACGTGTTTGGGGAATTTGTAGAAAATATTATTTCTTTTTTTTTTTTTTTTTTTTTTCCCCTGTAAAAGAGGCCAAAATAGAAATGTATTGCTTTAGTTTTGCATTTAAATATGAAAAACTGTAAATGCTTCATATTAGTTCATTTGACCTCTCCAGATTTTTTTCCCAAACTTGAGAATTGTGTAATTTCCATGCTTCCTGTCTTATAGTTCATGAAAAAATATCAAGGGAAGGTAGGATAAATTTGCAGCTTTCTAATGTGAAGATCATAGAATCATTTGGTTGGAAGAAAACTTCAAGATCATTGAGTCCAACCATACCTGCCCACTACTAAACCATATCTCTAAGTGCCTCATCCACCCGTCTTTTAAACCCTCCAGGGATGGCGACTCGACTTCCCTGGGCAGCCTGTTCCAGTGCCTGACAACCCTTTATGTGAAGAACTTTTTCCTTATATCTAATGTAAACCTCCCCTGGTGCAACTTGAGGCCATTTCCTCTTGTCCTATCGCTTGTTACCAGGGAGAAGAGACCCACACCCACCTCTCTATGACCTCCTTTCAGGTAGTTGTAGAGAGAGATAAGGTCTCCACTCAGCATCCTCTTCTCCAAGCTGAACAACCCCAGTTCTCTCAGCTGCTCCTCCTAAGTCTTATTCTCCAGACCCTTCACCAGCTTTGTTGCCTGTCTCTGGACCTGCTCCGGAGCCTCAATGTCCTTCTTGTAGTGAGGGACCCAAAACTGAACCCAGTACTCAAGTTCAGCCTCATCAGTGCTGAGCACAGGGGAAGGATGACTTCCCTGGTCCTGCTGGTCATGCTTTTTCTGATACAAGCCAGGATGCCTTTGGCCTTCCTGGCCACCTGGGCACACTGCTGGCTCATGTTCAGCTGGCTGTTAACCAACACCCCCAGGTCCTTTTCTGCCTGGCAGCTTCCCAGCCACTCCTCCCCAAGCCTGTAGCATTGCCTGGGGTTATTGTGACCCAAGTGCATGACCTGGCACTTGGCCTTGTTGAAGCTCTTAGAATTGGCCTCAGCCCATTGACCCAGCCTGTCCAGGTCCCTCTGCAGAGCCTTCCCACCCTCAAGCAGATCAATGCTTCCACTCAGATTCGTGTCATCTGCAAATTTAGTGAAAGTCTACTCAATCCCCTCATCCAGGTTTTTTGGTAAAGATGTTAATTAGAACTGGCCCCAACACTGAACCCTGGGGAACAGCACTTGTAACTGCCCTCCAACTGGATTTAACTCCATTCACCACAACCCTCTGGGCCCGGCCATCCAGCCAGTTATTTACCCAACAAAGAGTATGCCTCTCCAGGCCATGAGCAGCCAGTTTCTCCAGGAGAATGCTGTGGGAAATGGTGTCAAAGGCTTTAGTAAAGTCCAGGTAGACTACATCCACTGCCTTTCTCTCATCCACTAAGCAGGTCACCTTGTCATAGAAGGAGATTAGGTTGGTCAAACAAGACTTGCCTTTCATAAACCCATGTTGAGTGGGCCTGATCACCTGGTCATCCTGGATGCACCTTGTGATGGCACTCAGGGTGATTTGCTCCATGGCCTTCCCCAGCACCAAGGTCAGACTGACAGGCCTGTAGTTCCTTGGATCCTCCCTCCAGCCCTTCTTGTAAATGGGCGTGACTATAGCCAGATTCCAGTCAAAAGGAACCTCCCCAGTCAGCCAGGACTTCTGGTAGATGATGGAAAGGGGCTTGGTGAGCTCCTCCACCAGCTCCTTCAGCACCCTTGGGTGGACCTCATCTGGCCCCATAGACTTGTGTATGTCTAATTGGCCGAGCAGGTCTCTTAACTGTTTCCTCTTGGATCATGGTATCTTTCTTCCACTGCTCATCCCTGCCTACTAGCTCAGGGTGCTGGGTACCTGGAGAACAGCTGACCTTGCTGTTAAAGACTGAAGCAAAGAAGGCATTAGGTACCTCAGCCTTATCCTCATCCTTTGTTATGACGGTTCCCCCTGCATCCAGCAAAGGCTGGAGATTCTCCTTAGCTCTTTTTTTGTTGTTAAAAAAAATCATTGGGATCAAAACCCAACATTTGGAAATATGATGTTAGCAATTTTGGAGTTGCCTTCTGATTGCATCCTGATGATAAAGATCAAATATAGTCCATTTACAAATTAAAGGTGGTGGGGTTTTTTTTCCCCGCTTTGTTGGTAGATACAGAAATTCTGCATGGAAACTGTGGGATCTGTGAACATAGGAGGCAGATCTTTCAAATAAGGACTGTTTATGAGCACATGTTTTTCAGGGTATTGCTACTGTTTTAGAAATGACTTGTTGGATTTACTTCAAAACTTAGCAGAAAAATACCTCTCCTGGCCATACACCAAAGTACCTGAAATTTCAGGCTGTCAATGGTTGTCCTGCCTCTATTTTTTTGATCCAAGCAGGAGTAAGAGATTCACAATCTGGTTTATTAGGAATGATGCCTTTACGGGTTTAAATGTAACACTTTCAGTTTTTTACTGGTTTACCTTCTTGGTTAGGATGAGTTGCAACTTATGCCAAAGATGCCCTGACAGCACTAAGGCTCCTGTTTCATTGCTTTCTTAGATCTTGAGCTACATGATTAGCCTGAGGGATAGATTCACAAATAACAGCTGCTAGCTGGGCTGTTTCCTTAATCCATGCCTCTCCCTTTCACAATCAAAGCCATACCGAGGTATGAGAAAATTATCTCTACCCTACAGAGCTCTACAGAGTCAGTAGGGAAGTGAGTAAATGGACATGTCTCTACTGGAAATCTTGTAGAGGCTAAAATGAGACAACTGCACTTCAGTGATGGAACTGCTCTCCGTTGCCACATTTAATCTAAATTAATTTGTTTTGCCTTTATGCAGCAAATTAAGATCTAAACTGCCTGGGCCATTGGAACAAGCAAGTACAAAAAGACAGCTGTTGCTGTGTCAGCAGAACCATGGAAGTGCTGAGAATGTTTTTAGTGCTAATTATTGTACATAATAAAATGTATTTATTTTCCTGCTTAGGAAATCCTGTGAATGTGCTGCATTCGTCCATTCCTACCTCCCTGGTACTTTCCTTCATATATATTTAGTACGATTTTTTATAATGAAAATTATAATAAAATATAAAAGATGGAACCTGATTGTTTGTTTATTTACTTTGGTATAAATAGCAATAGTTTCACTAAGCTCAATTGACCTGAACCTCAGTTGACAAAATTACTCTGGAGTTACTGGTTACAATAGAATCCTACTCATTTATATTAATTGAAAAACTGGTTAAATGAAGTCAAAGTGGCATGAAATTAAAGCAAATGAGAAATGAATCAGTGCCATTTGTTTATTGTTTTAATACGTATTGTGATTTTCTGATACTGTGATGTGAAATAATTCTATGAGTATCTTACAGCCAACTCATCAGCAGAATCCGATGGCAAAAAAATGTCTATTTTTATAGCTGTAATGAACCAAATTCATTTAATACTAAGACCACTCTTCTCTGTCTGGAAGCTTTTGGATGTGTTTGGGATATATTTTGAGACAATCGGAATAACTTTGCTAGTTGCAGAAAGAACTTCTGTCACTTTATCAGCCTGAGTTTTTGAAGTCAGGCCCATAGGGTAAGCAGGGCTGCATTAAGAGGTGAAATACAAAATCAAAGGGGAAAATACCCATGACTTTTAATCCTTAGGCTATTAGTACTCTCCATGAACACGAGTGTGTTTGTACATAACTGGAGAGAAGGTTGAGGAAGCAGATACAAGATAAATGGTTTCTATAAGGGCAACATGACCAGTACTTTTTGTAATTTTAAAGCATCTCTCTCCTCCAAATAAATTATTATAGTTATTGTCCTGTTGTTACTCCAGAGGCCTGTTTGTTGCAAGGTTTCAGAATAAAATACGCCAATGTTAGTGACATAAATAATGCTTTATTTCTGCTAGCCATGCAGAACAGCACTTCAGGGAGGAGGAAGCAGGATTCTGCCCTTCTTTTTGCCTCATGGAGGGAATATCTGAGTAGTTTCCCATCAGGACTTCACTCTGTGTAGCTATAAAAGTGGTGGAATTAGAGAGTTGTATTTCAGACATTGATTTGAAGATTTACACGGGTCAAAGTCAAGCCATACCCCCTGTCATCTTGAAGGAAGATGTCTAGGAACCGCTACATATCTGAAAGTCTGAGGTGAGCTTTTAACATTCATGAAAAACAGGTACAGAAGTTCACAGACCTGAAGGAAGGCTGTGTGCCCACCAGTCTGCCTCCTTTTTACCCATTATTCGAATTGGTTTGATAAAGGATATAGGTTCTGCCTATGAAACTCTCAGTATCACTTGTCGCCATGTTAGATACACAGGTTAAATTTTTCTCCCTCAAGATGTACTACAATGTTAACAACTGACTGCTCTTTTTAAACTTGTGTTGGTATTTTCTACTGTTCCTCATTGGTAGTCAGGTTTGTATTTTTTTAGTCTGAGGTTGATATTTTTTTGAGTTTGTGTTTGGTTTTGTTGTTTGTTTGTTTGTTTTTTTCTTTTCTTTTTTCCCCTTTGCCCCTGTCTCAGGAGCAAATACAGTGCTTGCCTATTTGTCTGCTGGTACCCCATTACTTTGGTTGTCACAGCTTGACGCTCAGTGACATATATATGCCTGACTCTGTGTGTGGTACTTATTGTACTAATTGCTTCTCCTCTGCATGAAAGGAGAGCTGCAGGTAACTAAGTGCTGCCTCAGAGATGGAAGTATTAAGAAGAGCTGAGATTATTCTATTTTAAAATTTTCATAGGTCTGAATTTGTGCATTGATTACAGGAGTCTGAAGATGATGCTCTGGGCTCACTTATGGCAGTGGAAAATTTGATGCTGGTGTTAATAAGGTGCAAGACTCCTTCTTTGAAAGCTCAGGATAGTTCTTGCTGGATTTCGGGTATTTACTTGATGAGGCCTTGCTTAAAGATAGATCTTTTTCTCTAAATACGATTTGTTATAGCCAGGCACTAACAACAGAGAGACACGGAGCTGGCACATAGCTTAGAGCATGCACCTCCCTTCTGCCCTGCAGCACCTCCATGGGGGAGCTGTGGGTCTGTGTGGGCATATGGCGAGAGATTGCCTTCTTCAGGGAGGCTGATTCACCTAATCCTTAAGTGAAATAACACCACACAGAGCAGGCTTCTTTAAACTGCATATTTGTTTGTAACTTTACAGCTTACCACTATAGCAGAGCATATGGCAATGCAGATGAGCAGTCAAGGTCCGGACCCCTGGGATGAGTAGCTGCAGTCCTACCTCACTGAAACCCGATGACTTACGCCAAGGATGACTCTGGTCCCAGGAGCCATCTGCTTCCTTGCTGGGGGAAAGCTGTGTTGGCTGCACGGAGCTGGCTGATCAGAGAAGCTGAGCATAATGCCCAGCCAACAGCGTGCTTGGAACACGGGGAACAGCACTAGCACTTCTGCTTTTGACTGCCTGCGGCAGTGCCTAGAAGTGATTGAACCCAGGCTGTGTTTCAGTAGTTTTCTGCAGTATCCTGAGGCAAAGGAAAAAAGGAAAACAAGCTTGTTGTCAGGATGGTCGCAGTTCCTTGTACTTCTACTAAGTGACCTGTTAGCTCAACGACTCAACTCAACTCAACTCAACTCATCTCAACTCAACAACTGTTAGTCAACATGCTGCCATCCCATTCAGTCCAGGAGTAATGTGATAATAAAAAAAAAAATATCTCAGATCTTTGCTACTGATTTGGGTTATTTGTGTATACAATTTCCATTTCAAAAGGATATTTGCTCTAACGCTTACCTTTCAAAGAAAGATCTGTCTTTGGAAGGGTATGTACCATAAATCTCTTATCAGGCAAAAAAATCTGGCACAGGTTTTCTGTCTACCTTCACCGCTTGTAAGAACTGCCTTTTAGCTCAGTTTCTAAGGACAACTTCTAAGTCTGCTGTGGTTTTGATCCCTCAGTGCTGTTTCTCTGTCACCTGTTCACTTCCTCTACAGACATCACTTTCCTACCAGTATTCAGTTCCCAGGCACTCTGTGGACTTGTTCTTGTGCCACTTGCCTCAGCATGTGTCAAGGGTGACACCAGTTGTGGGAATGTGGTAGATTTTTCGTCCAGGGTAACTCCACGCTCCTGGTCTGAGGGTCTGATTTTCCCCACCACATGTGTGGTGGAAGGACCCTCAGGTGTTTCTCCTGCACTGTGTATGGTCTTACTACTGCTTTACTCAGTGCAAGTGTCTGGTGAGATGCACGTCAGCGTGGCCGAGTGCAGCTATTTTGAGAAGGGCCATTATAATGTGGAATTTATCTTGTATTTATGTAAATGGCAGCAACTGCTCAATGTTGCTAAAGGACAAAGAGTGGAATTTTCAAAGGAGAAGGTGGGTACAACTATAAATCCTATGGAATAATGTGATTTGTATGGGGGAAGTGTCTAATCTCTTTCATGATAAACAGATTTATGAACGACAGATGTGGATAAATAATGAATGCTTCCAATTCAAGATCAAGGATTGAGTAAGCATAAGAAAATGTGGTCACATCTCTGTCTGAATTTTAAACACCACTTAAAATCTCCGAGTTCAGCCATGAAGAAGACCTATTCAATCATTCAGTTCTGCCTGTGCTCTTTGCTTCATCAGTATTAAATACTTACAATTCTGCAGGCACAGCTGAAAGCTGAGGTGGGCTGAGAACAAAGAGATGCAAATAACTAATAAGATTTCATGCTTGATCCAAAGTGTTCTTTAAAGTTGTTTCCCTATGAACACTTGAGTACAAACAGTAAGTGTTAATCGAATTGAAGTGAGTGTGAATGCACATACCAGGCTTATCAGAAGTAATAAGGCCAAAAATACAACAGTGAGGAATACTGGAATTCTTTGGAATATCCAAAGAAATATACAAAGAAAAAGTCAGTTTGAGAGGCGCTCAGAGCTGGATAAGTTCTCCAAAGCATGTAATGTGCTTGAGATTTAAGCACATATTGTAAAGTCTTAATACAGAACTAGGAAAAGGAACTAACTTTTTCTTACTAGGTCACTAACTCAATCTCCTTCTCAGTGTAGGATCCTTCTCTGAGGTATTCCCTTCACAGTTAGCTTTCTAGTGTTTTATTAATTCCAATTTCAGGATTTTCTCTGCACTGACCCAGGGAACACAGGGAACTCCTTGCTGCAGGTTAGCCTGTGAGCAAATTGCTTAGTAGTTTTTATAAAAAGGCCTCAATGCATTTGTTAATAGCATCTGCACCTGCGCTATTGGCAAATGGAACAGAGACTATCAATCTGGTGGTATCTGGTCTCAAGACAATTTCCTTAATGGTATGCTATAGCTGGATTACAAGACATTTGTATCAGTGTCTAAAGCATCTCCCCATTCACTTAGAGACAGGAAATCAGGTTTTCTAACTGAGTTAATGTATGAGGTTTTCTAGGGCATCCATCAGCAATGTAGCTAAACTGCCCGTGTCAGTGCAGGAATGAATATGAATGCAACCATGTTAAAGGGCGCACAGTGATTAAATTGGCGGCACGCTCAGCACAAAAGATGGCCTCAGACCAGTCTCGCAGTAGATGGGCCACATCTGCCATATGCTGCAGCAGGCAATTATAGGGAGGAACGCTGGCTGCGGGTGAGCTCCTCCTGGGTGCGTGTCCTAGCGCCTCGCTGCAGCCAGAGCAAGGTGAAGGGCTGTATGCATACCAGTAAATTAAATGGTGTCAGGGAACATTTCTAGCAACTGAAACTTGATTGTTTGTGCTGTGAAACTGCCAGCTCGGCTCCCAGCACTGTTATAGCTTGCCTCAAACTGACTGTCTCTTAAATCTCCCCTGCGCACGGTCTAGGGGACAGGAAAGGTCAGGGATCCTTCTTCACAGGTGATTTGAAGGTGGCCACCCTACTCCGCAGGGCAGGCATGGGTTGTTCTCCAAGAGCTGCTGAGAAATGACCCTGGGCACATGTGACATGCCGATACAGGTGCAGTTTAGGGTGCCCCGTCCCCACTGCCACAGGGATTTTGGAGGCTTGCTGTCAGGATGACGTTGCTACCCTCGCACTCAAGATCCCATGCGGTCGGTTCCTGTCTGATTGTCTTTTCACAGAGCTTTTCACACTTACTTGCCTGCCACCACAATCTGCTCTCTCCATCACCCTTTATAGTCTCCATGCTTGTGCTCGTACAGCTCCCTGTGCCAAAAAACTATCAGTGTTCTTTCTTTATTCTTTTCCATGGCCTTCCCTGAAATGCACCCTTTCCAAAAAGGCCTACGCAGCCCAGTTCCCACATAGAAGAGTGTAACTTAATAGTCAATCACGTAAACCCAACTCATTATAAAGTATATGGTCTGCATATTCATCTATGGATATGAACACGTGTATATACCTCCATTCTCTCTCTCTCTCTCTCTCTCCCCCTACACCTACACCTACACCTATACCTACACCTACACTTATACCTATACCTACCTATACCTATACCTATACCTAATCTATATCTATATCTCTATATATCTCCACATATATAGATAGGGAGGTAAGCCAAAAAAGCAAAACTAAATTTAAGGTGTTTCCATTGCCCTCCTCTCCCATAACAATGAACTCCTGAAAAATTTTGTGTTATTATCCCAACAATACTTCCATGACAAAAAGAGAGGAAACATGCAGGAAGACAGACAAGCAGGTAAAGGAACAGGAAGCAGATCCAGCTTGCCCAAAGCCTGTTCACCAGAGCACTGCAAGTGGAGTGTTCTTGACCCACATACTCCAGGGTGTTGTAACTGAATGAGCAATAACAATAAAAAAAGTGAGCCACGCATCCAGAAGATAATCTCTTACAGTTCATTTCAGGGGATTATATCTGAGGTTTCTATTTAATAAAAAGACCTCAAACCTAATGTCATGTAGACTGGTGTGTAGGACTAGGAAAACAGTTACCACTGAAGTGATTTAGGGTTAGTAACCCAGACCACCTACACATTATTGAACTGAAAAATGTCCAAGTTCAGTTTTCAAAGTCCTTCTCTAAGAGTAGCCTGCATGCCATATGTCTGCAAATGTTGCCTTCTACAGTACGTACAAGGAAATCCAACAGCCTTGGAAAGCTCATATTTCATTTGATGCTGCTTCTGTGTTTATAAGAAACAGAAGAAAAATAATGATCTGATGGCAGAATATGATTTATAGCTTTATGTGTAGGAGTGGGATGAAAACCCTGCCTCCTGGCAGGCAGCCTCTTGTCCTGCATCTTTCCAGTTGATTTCAACTCGGTGACAAACATCTAAAAGGAGTGGAGTTAAAGCTGACTGAGTTTTCCATTTAGGAAAGGCTGGGAAGTGGCCAGATATCTAAAAATGTTTTCTGACTGAATAATCTAGGAGCAGACAGAAGCATTTCCGTTAGCTTTCTGCATTGCATTTTACTTTTAACGACATTTTGGTTTAAGATGTAATTGCTGACTTTCTGCAGAGCTGACAGAGATGTAAAGTCAAACCAGCATCCTCGATTGGACATTTCATATGTGAAACTGGCACCAAACTTCAAAAAGAAGCAAACACGGGATTTGAGTGGCAAACAGTGACAATACAAGAACTCACTAGAACTCACTAAGAGGACCAACCTTGAAGCTCTATCCAGGACTGAGGCAAATTTACACCAGCTGTGATGTAAGAACATGAAACTGTATAGGAGACAGGCTATGTGTCTTCACTATGAATGATCAAAATCAGATGGGTTTTATTTTCAATTTCCTAATGGAAAAGGTGTGACCAGCATAATTTTACCTCAAACGCAAGTCTTGTTGACAGTAAAATGATGCTGGTTAAATGGTTTCAGTCAGGACAAGTCACTTGCAAGCCCAGTCTTTTGACTTTGAATAAGATGTAAGAACCAGCACCTTTGAAGTCCAAAAGTTTTAAGTACCTGAGATACCCAGAACCCAACTGCCTTCAAAAGACTTCAGTGGGAGTTAGGTACCTGATTTTGAAGATTTGGCTGAAGCTATATATATATGGGACTTTAGTGCTGAAAGATTTTAACATTCTTTTAATCTATTTCTTTTTTCAAATTGAGTAGCATGTAAATGTGGTTTGGCAAAACTTTTTAACAAAATGAAATCCAAGGATAACTTTGGATTTTTTTTTTTTTTTTTTTTTCCCAGACTTTCCAGAATCAATGGTAGGTTTGGTAATTGGCCCTAGTCCTAATTCTGACACAGGGCAAAGGGTACTTGGTGCAAAATCATGAACTATTTTTACAGAATATAAAAGGAATTAACCACACAAATGGCTGCTGTTCAGCAGAGTGCACGGAAGGGTCTTTTAAAAAAATATGCCAAGTCTGGAGGAGAGAGACATGCTTTCGTGACTTATAATCCCAGATACTGCAAGGTGAGCATCTCCTTCACATTTCTTATTCAGGCCCTAAATAAGTGACTCCCATATGACTGTTCATATGAACAACCACCAGGAGACAAATAGAACAGTTCCTGAGCATCAGCTGAAATGATCTGTCTCTGTAGGCTATGGTACAGTCAAGTCCAACAATGACTAGTTCCCTTTTGCAACCAGTTCCCCAAACTAGCCCAAGGACATGTGAAGTCCTTCACAGCATTGTCAGAACAGAAAAGAAATTAACTTTTCAACCAACCCAGACATCATTTATCTTTAATATCGGTGCTCCCGGTGCCTCTAGCCTGAAAGCAGCTGTGTGTAAGGTGCAAAGAATGAGGTCCTGCCCTATTCTCACACAATGCAAGTAATAAACATTTCGAGATCAGCAATGACTAGAAATCTCCATTCTCAACTAAATCCGATCCTCCCTTATAGATGATATCGTTGATGACTGTTCAATGACCTCTGGTAGCGGATCTCTGGTAAACCTCTATCTAAATCACTGATGCTGTCATGTTTAGTGGTATAAGCCACAACAAAACCGAAGACGTAAATGGCTTGAAGACAGAATTGCTATTTTCCTGCACTGTGGTGTTTTCTGTAGGTCAGAGTGAGACTGTATCATCTTGGACAGCATGGGTCAACCACAAAAACTCACTAAGAAGCAGTTTATGCTAGAGCAAACCCCTTGCACAAGGGTGACTGGTGTGGAATATCGGGAGGCATTTCTGCAGGTGTTGTAAACCCTATTCCCACCCATCCAAAATCCTCCTACACAGAAACCCTTAAACATGCAGGTGAGCAAAACAGGGGCAAAATAAAAGTGACCAATGAATGTTTAACATTTAATCTTTTCATGCAGTTGGATATAAAAAACATCGCTACAACATTACAGCAAGCTTTCTCGGAATATTTTTCTTTGTATATTTTGTATTTTGTTTCTAAATGAACAGTGCATCCTTTAATAAACAAGGGTGAGAAACACTGTCCTGAGGTCAGAGCAGCGATAAAGTGTGCATAGCTCTGGACTCTGTGATCAGACACAGATCCCCCATCTGCCAAAAGCCTATGCGTGGGATTAACCAAGTCACTTCACAACTCTCCTATGTCTATGGCACATTTTCCCTCTTCAGTGTTTATACATATAATTTGGGCATCAGAGGAGTCCTGAATTACAAGGAAATCCTTGTATTTAAATTGTCACAAAAATCTTTGAGGCACTGGTCTGAAGTCAGACAGGTCCAGAATTTTAGCATCTAATAGAGAACTTTAGTAAACATGCAAAATGATTTTTAGGAAGCAATTTTTATGTAGATGAACTATAATTGATACCTACTGTCCTTGGGCTCACTGAACTTCTAAGGGAGCCTTTGATAATTGCAAAAGGTAAAACATGGGCCAAAATGATAGTTGAAGAAACAGTGTCACCAGTAAAATGACAGTATCTGATTATATGACTCAGTGGCTCAACTGACAGGTACTTTAAAATAACTCAGACAAATGATGAAGAATGGCCTAAAAATGAAATAAATAATAATTAAAAAAAAGAAAACAAAAGAAAAGATCTCCAGAAATTGTCTTGTTGTTGTCGGAAGATGTCTCATCTTTTTGGTTTAATACAAGACCTTCCAGCCCCAGAAGACTCCAGCATCACCCACTAGCGTTGCTGAAGTAAAGGTCATGCCTGATTTTCTGTTATAAATCCCTCTATCTCCCTCCTTTCTCACTCTCCCAGCTTCTCTTTTTCTTCCCAGACTTTTATAACTCAGCTGTAAGTAATTGCTTCTGGCTGAAACTTGGCAGCAAAAGTCTGATTTCAAGCCAGGAATGATCCCCCTCCCCTCCTGATTTTCAAAACCCTTTTCTTTTGGTCAGATTTAAGCAGCAGAAGAGCAGAGCGGAGGGGGAGGGCAGCGCGGTGGATTCGGCACAGAAGCTGGCTGGATCTGGCTGCTTTCATAATGCTTCGGTGGCTTTTTATTTTTCCATCTGAAATAAGGGTGATTTCTGCATAATGTGGCAGGGATATTTTTGTGTATGTGTTTGTGTTTAAGTGGAAAATGGCTGAGTCATTTCTGCTCAAAAGTGATTCTGCTGTGTGAGCTGCTTGCTTTCTTCCTTGTTCTCGTTCATTTTTTTTTTGTGCTAACATTCAAAAGGAAGGTCCAAAATAATGTGCTTCTCTTTGGGTCAGCAAAAAATGCCTTCATAAATGTCTGTGTGTGCCTCAAAAGTGCTCCTGTAGTGTTGGAGCTGAAAAGAAAAACTGAAATGACAATACTCGAATCATTGCAATAGTGGTGCCATAGTGAAGACCTAGGAGTACTTTAGATGTTTTTCCTTGGATTATGAGACAGTTTGAACACCCAGACTAAAATCACATCTCATTGTGTGAAAAGGCAGCAAGGATAAGATCTGATTTAAAAGCTACTGGTCTAAAAAGAGAGGCAAACTATGAGGAGATGTAATGGAGGGACTCAGGGTAATAACCTCCATAAGGTCACCCAGTGGCTATTGGCACATTTGAGCCCAGCAGCAGTAGCCAGGGGAGCTCCATAACATAACCAGAGGCCCACTGCTGCTATGCATTTTGGGCTAGTGTTATATCGACGCCTGCAATATTAAAGGGAGGTGGCCACTGCTGGGTGGTGCTCACAAAAGGAGAGGTAATGCTGATGTTGAAGATGGCTGTGTAGCCTCTTCTCAACACCTCTATGAACGTGGATGAGGGTCCCGTGCTGATTTTCTGCCAAGCCCTGGGAGCTGGTTTATCATTTGCTCTGGGCAGTTTGTGACCCCAGTACTGAAGGTGCATCATCCAGCCTTCAAATGACTTGAAAGTATAACATTTCTCTGGTGCTTCTATGAGGGTTTACTAGAAGGACATAATTGTCCAAAGGCTGCTGTAACACGGAGCGGGTACTTGAAGAAGTCAGCCTCATGCATCAGGTTGCCCCAGAGCGAAGCACCTATTGGCTTCAAGTGCATACGTTCCTCTCTAGACCTGGGAGTATTAAGCCACTTATCCAACAGAAAACATTCGTTAGTGACCGGCTGTGAAAATACAGGAATCGGTGATTTCCCCACAGGGTGTCAGAGGGCAGGGAAGAGCTCTGCCTTGCTGGGACTGAGGCTCTGCTCTCCTCAACCTTGGGAGCATCTTTGCTGCTGCCTGCACAGCTCTGCCCCGCCATCTCTGCAGCTGTCCCCTGCCGCATGAGCGGGATGGCTGGGGACAACAGCCTCTGTGCCCAGCACCAGTCCCTGCGCTTAAAATGGTCTTTAGGCCCTGTGGAAAAAATAGTATGTGGTAATCTAATTAAAGACTAAATCATAAAGCTTATACACAGTGGGGCCAATTATGGTTGCCCTGGCAACTTTAATTCTGGTATTTCCAAACTTCAGGATTCAGAAAGTCTTTTGCTTCTGCTCAGCCTCTTGTTTTTTATTTGTTTGCATCTATGTATTGCCCTCTACCTCTGATTACACCACCCTCCTCCTCCTAAATATCCCCGTGCTTCTCCAACCTCTTCTTCAATCCTTTTAACTCCCACCTACCCACATCCCAGCACTACTTTCTCCTCCCCAACACTTGGGCATAGAAAGACACGTGGTTCTTGTTTCCAGTATTTCGAACCACAAATATTTGGGGTGGAACTGGAGAGAATAGTTTGGTCAACCCCTGCATTTGCTGCCCAGAGCACAGCCTGCGTGGAAGGAACTGCTCATGAATTCAGCTGGCTCAGCAAGGCTGAGAAGAATGTGTGCAAAGGGAGGCATTTTGGAAATTTTCATGGAGAGTAGCAGAAAGAGT
>JMFS01136881.1:0-32176 GCA_000699545.1 Podiceps cristatus | reverse complement strand
GGAGGGGAGGGTGGAAGGGGGAAGGGAGAAGAGAGGAGAGAAGGGAAAGGAAAATGAAGATAAAAACCTCCTGCTCCCAGTCAACATTAATATGCTATCCTATCCAAAAGAGCCATTTTGAATGTATGGCTAATACTACAAAATAGCCACAATCATTTAATATACACTTAGCTTAAAACGACCAGCAAACAATTAGCCAAATTTTTCGCTGAACATGATCATCAGCATAAAATGAAGATTCAACTACACAAGATGTAAAGGAGTCTTCAACTTCCCATTGCCTCAGCTAAAATTTTATTTTAAACATGAATACCTTCTTGCTGCAAAATGTTTCTGTGGAAACCATGCAAAAAAGATGTCTCCTTAAAACACTTCAGAAAGCAGAGGCAAATTCCTGGTAATAATCAAAGAATTTCTTGTGGTTTGTGTTTTTGGGGTTTTTTTTGGTTGTTGTTGTTTTTTTATTATCTTTATACTCATGCTCTAGGTAATTCTCTCTTGATGTACTACAGCAAAAGACTTTATTACTAATGACAAAGTTTTGCAACCTTATTTATTGCCCAGTTGTATTCCACACATTTAATTCTCCACCCCATGCATAAGCATAAAGCAAGGCACTAGGAATTATAAATAAAAGACAAACTTCTGTTTTTAAAGCTAACTTGAATATGAAAAATTGATATTGCTGTAATAGTCCTCAACTGCAAAGCTGTAGCCACTTTTACGACGTCGCAAAATAAATGCCAAGTATTCTGAAGCAAACAGATGGAGGGACAGGCTGGTTTGTATATCTAAATGTCTACTGATAATGATAATGTTCTATGACTGAGCACATGTAAAAAATTATAGTATATTCAGTGAAGTTTCTTAATAGTTACTAGCTGAAGCAACACATAACTCCATATTCCAATATCACCTTCAATACTATCTTGAGACACATCTCAATTAGGTTTAAGAGAAGAGTATTTTCACATTTGCTTTACATTGCCCTATTTATTCCTATTAGCTATCCTTAAAAGCTCAGATATAATGGAAGGATATGGCTAATTAAACTAGTCCGTTTATGGCCAAATTCAGATGCATTCCTAAACAGACTCCAGCTGATTCTCAGTAGCCTACATTTCCCTCTAGACCTATTACTGCCTGTGCTACAACAGTTCAGACTTCCTTTAAATTTCCTTGGACCCTGGAGGACTATGCATTCACTTAGGCACTTACAGATGGGAAGAGGGTCATAAGCTGTATCTCACAAGAATTTATCAGCAAGTTTAAGCTGCTTGGTCAAAAGGATGAATTGTATCATGGTAAGAAAAGCAGATGCGTTAAAAGCACACCTGTTTCTTAACTCTCTGCACCTAAGAGACAGCAATTAAAACTTCTTTGTATTCTTACAGCAGTAGATACTTATAATTCAGCTAAGACATTCAGCAGAACACAGAGAGTTAAATATTGACCTATATATTCCTGATTACACTTCTTTCCATCATCAGAAAGTGTGACCGTCAAACTTCATTCTTCTTCCAAGCTTATTTCAATTTGCAATACCAAATATTTATTTTTGTAGAGAAAAAAAAATCATGCCTTATGACTGAATTACATGGATTTTCTAATCTCAGTGCGCAACTATTATAAAACAGAACTTTTCTTTCCCTGATCGATATGTTAACATTTAGTTTGTACATATACTGCATTCTACCTTTCAAAGCTGCATTTCTTTTTCATGAGCCTAAGAATTTCAAATTCCCTGGGGTATTTACAGAGGTCAAAACTGGCAGCATACTAAGGATGTTTTTCCCTCCCTTTGCATCGCATTCATAAGCTCGCTACTCAAAGCTCTGTGTTGAGTCCTGAGATCTAATCAACGTGTTACTAGAAATTGATGGTTTGGAGGTACATACAGATAATCTTACTCCAGCAGATACAAGATCATCTAACCATGTTTTCATGGCCAGTACCTAGAATAAATTCATTGCCCAGTCCAGTAGTGAGCCAACAGGCTCTGACGGCATTTGCAGACCTGCAGAAGACATGACATGCTTCCAAACAGCAACAAGAACTGTCAGTCATCTCCATTTTCACTCCTCCTGTTCCCTTCCACTCTCATGAAAATGTCTATTACTGGCTGGCTGAACTGGTGCAAAGCCACAGACAAGAAATGGGACACAGCTACTAAAAAGACCCCATAGTCTGGGAAGACCACAGATGATTAGAGGCAGACAGGCCCCTTTCTAGGGGCTAACAATGCTTTTAAAACTGAGAAAATTATCTGGAAACAAAGAACTACAGTTTTGACCTCAATACACCTAGTCAGAATACCATCTTGCTAAAGGGAAGGGAGATAGCAAAGCTTTTTTTTTTTTTTTCTTTTTTTTTTTCCCCCCTAACAGCTGTATTCAGGCAGAGGGTTCATTCACCTGGAATGTACTGGGAATTTACATTCCTATAAAATCATTAGGTTAGTTGGTCTTTTAATGATATTTTTTCCTGGAAAACCTCTCAAAAACAAATCTAGAGTTGTCGGGTTGTCAGTTCTGTGCAAAGATTATGTTAAATACACTTTCACAAAAACATCACAGTGAACAAACATGCTTTTTGAGGAAATAGGTGGTAAACGTGTATCAGTACATGCCTATCACAAGAAATATTCAAAAGCAGGTCTTTTGTACTGATACCTCCCTGTATGTTCTACACAGGGAAAATGGCTCATAGAAGAACTATTGAAAGGCTGACTTCCTTCTATGCCCGTTCTGTATTTTGAATATACTTCCACATCCCCTTCCCTTCTTTCAAGACATCTATACACAGTACAAGTTCATTGTTGATTTGTCACTAGTCTCCGCATGGGATCAGTCACAACAATATAAAGCATCCATTCGCACAAATGTGTCACTGTAATTTCAGGATTCAATAGGAAAATGTGTAGGTATAATTCCCAAATATAGCATCCAGGAAAAGACATGTTTGAAAATCATTACTTTCATTCACTAATAGGCCACCATGCAATTACTAAGAATACCACTGATTAAACTAGGAACACAGGTCCTAATAATGACAATTTTCCTATTTCACCTCTCATCTAATTTTGCAAATTATATTTACTCCTAATACTGTAGAAAGCTCTCTGAAGAAGCAACCTCGCTAAAAGTTTAAAACAAATACACCCTTTCTTCCTAATAAATTTCACTGCATCAAGTATGGAAAAAAGGGTCTCTGTGAAAGCACATACACCCTAATTGTTTCATATTTCTTATACAGTGTGCAGTCTGTAACTATCAGAATAAAACCTTCTTCTTTAAGCAGAATTCTTGACAACTAAATAATTTTATTTCTAAGAAGAAATTTGATTCTTTGATCTTTCACATTTTGGTACATTCTATTTGGCACAGAAATTATGATAATGAAAAAATAAATTCATAAACACTGCAAGTAAAAAGAGGGAGTTACAAGTCTGTGTTTCATTTATTTCCACCAGGGCTATTGTCTAAGTCTTCAAACACCATGAAGACCAGTGAGTTCACCACAACAGTCTTACATTCACCTTGAATGATAAGGAATTCACTTTTCTTCTTATGCTTGTACTCGTGGAGAACTACTGCTGAAGAAACAGACAGCCCAGCAGTAAGAATGATGGCTCCAGAAATGCTTTAAAGCTTTTCTGGCCTCACGTTTGCCAAATTTGATCAGTCAAATTTGCTTTTTACAAACTATACATGAAAAAGATGTCACATAGGCATGGTTATCAATAATTTCCATTCTTGTACTCAGAAAATAATGCAATTCTAGAAAGCTAACAGAACTGAGTGTAAACATTAAGTGCAACATTAGCCTAGAATTGGCATCTGAAAACTTAAGATTATGGACTCAAATGGCAAACACTGCAACTTGGATAAGTATCTCAGAAGAGTTAAGCTCAGCCCTACAGTATTGGAGGCAGGCAGATAGATTTGTATGTGGATATACAATGGTCAAAACCTCCTACAGCAAGGAGAGCGGCTCAATAACATGGACAGAGCATTTTAGAGAGCTTCTCGCACAGCTTGCCTGTAGCTGACGTGATTAACATGGAGTCACAAATCCCTTAGGTTCAAATCAGATACGCATCTACTGTTGGGCCTGAAGAAAGCTGAACTTAAAGCTCAAATTGTGATCCAAACTGCTCAGGAAGCCACCCCTCTGGTCTCAGCTAAAAGCCAGACAAAACCTCCTGTGCCCAGGGGAAGAAACTTGGGTTACTGTCATCAGCATCCACATCTAGAGCAACTGCTCTCACAGGAATTTTTTATGGTGTAGCCATGCACAAGATTAACACTTTAAAAAGGTTTTAGATGAATGGAGGCAGCTGGCATCTTTTTGCAGCATTAGCTTCTGAGCCTACCTGGTTCAATAAGATATTGCAGCACTGCATTGTTTTACCATGAAAGGCCTTCCTTCAACACCAAAAAACCTGAAAGTATCTGCTGTTTCTACCGAAGCATAAGAAAAGAGGCTGGATAAAAGATGCCAGCAGCAGAGGAAAGTTCTAAGGAAGCTCAGATCGACATAAAAACAATGTAACTGATATGAAAATATGCTTTCAAAAAATCTACTTAAATACTCACAAAATGTCAAGACTAGATAATTTGTAAATTAGCTCTTTTGTTTGGGTTGGGTGACTCAGAGTACCACCAATTTGGATTTTGTTAGGCAGATAGGCAAAGACAAAATGGTTTTTTTTTCTGTGCTAAAAGGGTGTTAGTGGCTGTCAGTAAGCTTATCTCTGATCTCTAGTGGGCAAATCATTCTAGCTGCTAGCAACTGGGTGCTTGCACACAAGCCTCAGCTGCTGAAAGAGACTGGAAAGCCATGTGGGAGTGAGGGATGTTAACTAGCAGTCTAGTCCCCAGAGGATCAAAGATGGAGCTCCTACGGAATAAGAGTGTTTGCGAAGTAACGTATACTTTCTTTCCTGGGTTTGTGGTTTTTTGTTTTGTTTTGTTTTCTTTCTTTCTTTGTTTTATTAGGAAGACACCTACTATATTTACTGTATTCTGAGAAATAGAACAGATGTGCAGCTTGTGCTACCATACTCACAATTTACAAATAAATGCCAGATTCCTGCCCAATGTCTTTTCCTCACCAGAAGCAAACCAGCAACGCCTTGAACCTGGAATACTGGTCTGGATCAAGGATACATGGATGTCAGAGTGTAATGAAAAAGATATCGCCATCCTGACACAAGCAAACACCTATGTTTCTCAGGCAACATGGCACAGTGCAAAACTGGAAGAGGTTTTAAAAAAGTTACTCAAATTAGTCAAAAAAGCTTTTCCTTTATAGAAGGATTAACCCTCACACACACTTACTATGAAGTAATCCAACAACAACTTTCTCAATTTGTCATTGAAGGTTATCCATGTTCTAATGATGCAAAAATTGGCTATTTCAGATTTTAGACAATGTAATTTCAGTGATCATCTTGCTTTGTTACTTTTGCTGAAAAGTTATTTACAGCTTGATGCAGTGGTGTGGCGTGAATCCTCACTGCTTACAAAGAAAACTGGACAGAGTGCTAAGGAGAAAAAGTTCTACAAGTGCTGTGCGTTTTCACATATAGCAAAGATGAAATCAAACCACTCACCTACAGTTTCCTTCAAAGCCCCATTATGAATATAAGTGTACAGGTAATACCCTCTCAGGGAAGAAAAAAACCTAACTTTTGGCTAACATAAGCAATTTGAAAGTGAGCATCAAATCCCTTTTTATTTTCTTCAAGTCTGTGTGCTATTGAATTACAGTTCATACAGGTTGCTTTAAAAGACAGTGAGCAATGAGAAGGAATACAGTACTAGATTCGGATTGTTCTACAAATGTCGGGAGTAAAGTGCAGTACTCAGGCTGGCTGCAATGGTTTCAGTGAGGATCAAACCCAAGATACTTTTTAAGTTTTTCTCTCAAAACTAATCCATTTAGCTCCAAATTAATTACATTTTTCTCTTTCAAGCCAACACTTCATGATGCAAAATTAAAATGGTAAATGGAAATTAATATTTAAACTATGCTTAATGTCTTTTAGATTTTTACGCTTTTAACATACATGTTCTTCAAAGGGAAAAATGGAAAAAAGATCTTACAGGTCAGTTTGCACACACTATTTTATCTGTATGAACGATTTTATAAAGTGATGTTTAAACCTATGTTTAAGATACTAAGTCACTGCTTCCAAAAAAACCCTAAAAGCTTACGATTTGTTTAATGTCTTGTCTACACTCATTGTAATATAGGTTAAAAGTGTAATATATGGGCTGGTCATTGATACTTAGATTTGCAGTCTAAGAATTTATGTAACATTTAAAATAACACGTTTCTAGATTTTTCTTACGTCTCTTCTTACATATCAAGAGAATGCTGACTGCTGAAGGTTTTAAATTTAAAAGAAAAATAAATACAGGAAATGATTTAAAATATTTTCTCTTGAAATAGTATTGATATGCAACTAAGCACAGGAACTGAACACAACTTTTCTCCTCCTTTTGATCATGAGAAGGTTTTCAACATGCATACTGTTACCCACAACATTCCTACCTCTAAACTGGAGAGGGATGGATTTGATGGATGCACTTATAGATGGGTAAGGAATTGGCTAGGTGGCAGCACCCAAAGAGTTACAATCAATGGCTCAATGTCCAAGTGGAAACCAGCAATGAGGGCCCGCACTAGGACCTGTACGATTTAAAATCTCCATTATTGTCTGTCACACAGCAGGATTGACTGCACCCTCAGTAAGTTTGTGGATTGCATCACAGTTGAGTGGTGTAGCCAGTATGCTTGAGGGCAGGGATGCCAACCAGAGGGACCTCCGCAGGCTTGAGGAGTGGGCCCATGTGAACCTCATGAAGTTCAATGCGGCAAAGGGCAAGGTCCTGATCCTGGCTTGGGGATCAGGAGCAACACAGACCGGGGAATGAATGGATTGAGAGCAGCCCTCCAGAGAAGGACTTGAGGATACTGGTGGATGAAAAATTGGACATAAGCTGGCAACGTTTGCTTGCAGCCCAGGAAGTCAACTGAATCCTGCGTTATATAAGAAGGGTGGCCAGCAGGTCGAGGGAGGTGATTCTGCCCCTCTACTCCGCTCTCATGAGACCCCACCTGCAGTGCTGCATCCAGCTCTGGAGTCCTCAGCACAAGAAAGACATGGACTTGTTAGAGCAGGTCCAAAGGAGAGACATGAAAATGATGCTGGCCCATCTCTTCTGTGAAGAAAGGCTGAGAGAGTTGGGCTTGCTTAGCCTGAAGAAAAGGCTCCAGGGAGAAATTATAGCTGCTGTTCAATACTTAAATGAGGCTTATCAGAAAGACGGAGAGAATCTTTTTACCAGGGCCTGTAGTGACAAGACAAGGGGTAATGTTTTTAAACTGAAAGAGAGTAGATTTAGATTGGATATAAGGAAAAAATTTTTATGATGAGTGTGGTGAAACCCTGGAACAGGTTGCCCATGGATGTTACAGATGTCCCATCATTGGAAGTGTTCAAGGTCAGGCTGGATGGGGCTTTGAGAAATGCGATTTAGTGATAGTCCCTGCCCATGGCAGGGAGGTTGGAACTAGGTGATTTTTAAAGGTTCCTTTCAACACAAACCATTCCATGATTCAAAGATACATGTCTTCTTAAGGCGGAACATTATTTTACAGACAAAAATGCATTTTAATATTTGTACTACAATATTCAGGCAAATTAGAATGATGACAGTTAATACTGAAATAGCCTGATTTTAATCTTGACTTTCAAAATATTCAAGTCCAAAACAGCTAGATTTACTCTTCTTAAGACACAAGTAATGAGGTGATGGTAAAGGGAACAACAAAGACAAATGATATGCAGGTACAGTAGGTTGAAAAAAAGTATTTCTAACCTGACATAATGACCCATACAATGTTACACATATAAATGAAGTTTTTACATACACTGGGAATTTAGGCTAAACAGAGGAAAAATAATATGAGGGTGAAGGATACCACCAGGGAACTTCCCCACTGCTTAATGGGAACTGTTAAATCTGGTTTTCCTTCATACAACAGAAATATTTTCCAACAATCTCAGGAACAACTTACCTATCTTGAACCCACTGTATGTTCTCCCATATTCTGGGTTGTTATAAGCCTTTAGGATATGACTATCCATGTACAGTCAATTGCTTTGTCTTTAATCTTCATGATTCACATATTCTTCTACCTAAAGCAAGCTTCTGTGTTTTTTGCACTTTTTCCTATGAAAAATTAGGAAGTAAGGAGGACTGAACTATCTCAAGCTTAAATTAAGCATGCACCAAAACCAAAATGGAGACACTAGACTTTGTTGCTTTCCTCCTATTTAGTACCAAGGTAGTGCTCTAGTTGCATCCAATGCGTAAAACTTGTGCGCTGACTGGCAGAGAAATAAACTGGGAGAACAGTTGACAGATGAACAGATGAACCAGAAAGATACACTGATTAACCTGGTCAGGTGCTCAGCTGAGACTTCAGGGTTACAGCAGTCTTCTGAAAAAAAAGTATTAAGAGTATCTGCACTCTCCTACTGGTGAGTGACAGAATTAACAGTTGCACACACACTAAAGGGAGATGCCATTTGATCCCAGGCATGAGAAAAGTTTTGTGACTGCTGAAAAGAGTAATTCCACAGCTCTACACAGAGGAATGAATTACCAAAATTGCAAAACAGTTGCTTTAATGACAACAAATAGTTCAATATGCTTTGGACCATTCTTTTAAAAGGATTAAAGCACTATTGTGTAGAAGAATCAATTATCTTTGGATTGTTTTGTTTATCTTGGGAGATAGACAGATTAACTTGTCTGCAACCATAAACTATCCAGAACTCTGGTGGTCAGGCAAAAGCAGCATGGGATCAGAGGGTGTCTAAGGAATAGGTAGAACTAACAATTTGACAGTTGGCAATCCAGCTCTCAAACTGACAAATGCAGTACTTGTTTGGGTTTGGTTTGTTCTGGTTTATTTTTTTCTGGCATTGGTTTTGCTAAAGTTAAAGCCTACAGAGATATTAAACCCTAAAATGTCAGAACACAGCCCAAGATTGTAAGAGGAAGGAAACTGCACCTCCGTATCAGCAAGAAATTTGGTACATATACAAAGCAAGGTTTTGTATTTGAACTGAAATGTTTCCCCAGGAATTGTTCAGTTTTTTGTGTGTGTTGAAAGTATGGAAATGTGAAAGTAAACACATGGGAGGTCAAAAGCTGCAAGCCATTCAACAATAACTACACTTGGTAACAGAAAGGAATGAAAGCTTTAGGATACTGAAGATCCAGAAAGAATCTCCATTCCTTCTTTCTTTGGGAACTAGAACTTTTCCTTCTGAACTTCTGAAATACATCCTCAATAGTTGTACATGCAAGAAAAGAGACTTCTTGTCTTAAAACATAGCCCATCATATAAGGAAGAGAAGACAGCCTTCATATGCATTAGCAAGAACTGCATCAGGCAGAGTGAAGTGATTCTCCTCTGCTCGGCACTCATGCGGCTTCATCTGAGACACTGGATCCAGTACTACACACCCCCAGTACAGGATAGATGTTAAGAAACTGGGAGGAGTCCAGCATCATCTGGATGGTTATCTTCTGGAAGTGTCACATGTGTAGAGATATGAGGAGATGTTGGTTTGCTTAGTTTGAAACAGTGATAAGAACGGAGAATCTAATTGCAGTCCTATCTGTAACAGTTTTAGCATTAAATGGTACCTCTATGGCAGGTTATTTTAGTTTCTTGTTAAAGATTACAGATCTTATCTGTTTAGAAAGTGCATCTTAGAACAAAGAAAAATATTTTAGAATAAATAATAACCAACCCTTAGCTGAAGAGTTGATAAGGAACACAATTTCGATCCATGCATGAGGATTCAATTTCTCCGAATATTTTTCCTAGGGAGTTGACCCAAATGAAATCCCTAGAAACTGCCAATCACGTCTTTTAGATGGCCACTGTTCTTCACACTTAGAAGTCATGGAACTGGATGCACAAGTAATTTCAACAGATATTGGCTGATCAGCAATGACAGTGGCCAGAAAGATGATCTAGATAACTTGGTAGTAGGCCAGTAAAATTCACAAGTGACAAGGCTGTTGAATGAATCTTGGGATCCAAAGACTTTGCTTATCTCTTCCTTGCCTACCACCAGTTTAAAAGTGCTGCAACTGGATTCTGATTAATGACTTTTAAACAATGCAAAAGTATTCAACACAATCTCCAATAGCTCTGAAACTTTAGAAAGAGTATAAAACATCCATAAAGAGCAAGATAGGACTGAATACCCAAAGGGTTCGGAGCTCTTGGATAAAACATTACAGCTACCATTCATACCATCACCTGTCCATAGGGCTGACGGTTTAGAATCAAAATGCTATGGTCAGATAATACAAGGTGCTAGATTTACTTCAACTGTTAAAATGTGTTTAATAGAAAGTCAACAAATTAATTTTGCATTAGTGGTTGCATAGCCCATTCTCACAGAATAAAGACAGCATAAGAAAGCAAGGCTGGCATAAACTCTGTATTAGTTGCATATATTCTAGATAATGTGACAGAATGGCAATCATGTACCCAACATTAAAATTCTTCTGTGAGCAATCTGGTAATGCAGAGATACAGTATTAATGATTGTGAAATCATGCCTCGACTCCATGATGTAAACTTAATGATGAAAGCAAGGCATTAGACTTAATTTCTTCTCCAGGTACTGACTGGCTGTGAACTGAACTGAAAATGCTATTTACAGTCCAGTACGTGGCAATATTTCCAAGCAAACAAGAGACTGAACAGGTGAAGATAAATATCAAAATGAGGCTGTAAATTACCTAGCTGAAAGCTCTTACTCTAAAGCTCCCTGGAATATTTCACTACTGTGAAGCCAAACTAGAAGGAATCTGATAGGGCATTATTATGACAATAATAATGGTTACTAGAAAATGCTGCATTTTCTACACTTCTGTTTAATGCAGAATGGCATCATCTCCTTAATAGTTGCATTTTCCCGTATAATGCATTTTGCTAACACTGTATTTACAGAAACCAATACACATTAAACAGTGAAAGACATCCACATTCAAAACCTGCACAAACTAATTTTACACTGGTTACCTCCTAAATTCCCAGCATTCCACTGCTTCTAGTTGCTGACTCCAAAAAAATTCTCTCCAGTTGAATGACTACAGTTGAAAGTAGAAAATGATGCAAGAATTTTAAAACAAAATATAGCTTTGTCACAAATGGTGTTTTCCACCCTGACCACAGTAGCAAAAAATCATAGAATCATAGACTGGTTTGGGTTGGAAGGGACCTTAAAGACCATCCAGTTCCAACCCCCTGCCATGGGCAGGGACCCCTCCCACTAGACCAGGCTGCTCAAGGCCCCATCCAGCCTGGCCTTGGGCACTTACAGGGAGGGGGCATCCACAGCTTCTCTGGGCAGCCTGTGCCAGTGTCTCCTCATCCTCATGGTGAAGAATTCCTTCCTTATACCTAATCTAAATCTACCCTCTTTCAGTTCAAAGCCGTTACCCCTTCTCCTATCACAACATGCCCTTGCAAAAAGTCCCTCTCCAGCTTTATCGTAGGCCCCCATTAGGTACTGGAAGGCTGCTATGCAGTGGTTTCATAGCCTAGAAAAAGTATGAGATCAGCTGTGACTCAGGATTGCAAAAAGTAACTAGTTCATGCAGGTCAATCCAGAAATCAACATAGAACTTGGAAAAGAACGACCTCAGGACCAAGAGCCCACAACAGTGGCTGCTGTCCCGCCCTGCCATGACTCTGTGTTCTAAGAGGAAAACAGAGTCCTTCATTCACCATCCCTGTAACTCCCAGTTAGGTGATACCTGGGCTTCGATGACAGCCTGTCCCCGTATTTCTAAGCGACTACATTGGCAGCTGTGTGAAATGAGTTAGGGGGTTTCAGTTGTAACCCACAGCATGCAGAAATAAAGCAACTGAGGTTCTCATATTTTATTGGGCTGAACACTTAATCAGTGAGAAACAAACTACTTGCTCATCCAAAGAGGTAGCCAGGACCGAGTCTTAGTACAGGAAACAAACACTGTTCTTCCATATGCGTGTTTGAAGGGCAGGGCATGAAGAGAAGGGTTGCCTATGTATTAGGAACAACAGAACTTTGAAATAACTATGTATAATACAGGAAAGTAAGAACAGAGGCCTTTCTTATACCAAGAAAAAGCTTATTGGTTTCTTTATTGCAAGGGACTGACAATGGCAGATACCACCAGCAGATTTTTTTCTACTGCTAAAAAAGAATTTTGATGGACTATGGTCATAGATCAACATAAAGTACATATATCAAAAAAATATACCCACAATAAGCTTATTCCTACTGAATTAAAAAAAATTAAAAACCAAATATTTTAAAAAGTTAAACATGTTACGTTTTGCAGTGAAAAAACCTGTCTGCTCCATCAGTGCAATGAATTTATTTAATGCCTCCAACTAAGTTAACAAATTTCAAGAATGTATAAATGTCTCATTCACTTTATATTAAAGTCTCAAAGTGTGCCCAATATTTTTGCCAGTATAGCTACTTTTCCACGGACTGCAGTGAATGCTTTATTAGCTGGACTTTTTTGTAGCTGCTTTTCAGTGAACTGCAGTGAACATATTATTTGGGCTTTTTAATTTCTTTCTTTTTTGGTCCCCTATCAGGGAGCCTATTCATGCTATATTAGAAATTATTCCTTCCACACTACCGTAATGTAGAAAATCTAATATCAAAGGAAAAGACTTGTCCTAAACCCTGTGGCTATATATTAGGTGCATATATGCAGCATTCATTATTTAAAATCTTGTATTCTGTCCTTCTAAACGTTTTTGGTTTGTTTTTTTCTTTTTTGTTTGTTTTTTTTTTTTTTTTTCCCAATTCAAGCTCTTTTGAATAACAGGGAGGAAAAAGGCACCTGAACTAAGTAAACCGATTTTAAAGATTTTTCTTTTTAACAAAAATGAAATGTGCTTGTGGGCATACACACTTCATGTAAATGCTTGGCACAAAAGAATTTCATTATGGTTAAGATATATTTCAGTGGACAAAAGGAAGGAATGGAACAGGGGGAAAGTAAGACCTTTCAATGTATGCACTGAAATAATCCTACATCAGTGTGGATTAAAAGAGCTACACTGGTAAATGAAAGTCTATAAAAATACATATATTTGAGCTTTCCAGCATCCCTGAGAATATACGAAATATATACTACCTTTGTTCATAGGTTTGTGTGTCATCCATAGCACAGCATGAGATTAGATTGGCTATACAGGCTAATGCATTCTTGATACGTTTACTGAGGCACAGCTCCAATGTTCAGTTCTCCCTTTTGCTGAGAGATGAAATGGCTTGCAAATGCTTCTGCAGACTTCATTTCCCTCTTGATCCTCAGCACTAAAAGCTGAAGTTTTAAAAGTGGCACTTCTATAAAAGCTTAGGAGACTGTAAGAGTGGTAACGTGCCTTATGCATTATTTTGTAGTCGCAATTTATATTTTTTTACTAGGAGTAAAGTGCAGATTTGTATAAATGAGTGGTAAATTCAGTTCCATCATGTTGCAGTGAAGAGCAGTAACTCCTGAGGTATTTTTATTTATTTTCAATACAAGCTTAGCATGTTTTGCATGAGAGATGATTTCAATTTCTACACTACCTAGGTTCTACTTTCACACTCTAATAGAAAATGTATAAATCACACAAAGTAATGTTTTCTTGTGGCCCTCTATATAGACTTCTAAAAAAAAAAAAAAAAAGACACGCCCACATTATAAAAATGTTTCTATCAAAGAATTAAATATCTGAAATCTCATTCAAAAATTACTCATTTTTCAAAAAAATCAATTAATTAACAAGCCTGTTTTAGACAAATCCATCTGTCCATTCCAAAAGACAATTAATAGCTTTGCCCAGAATATTAAATCTTAGATGGGCACAGAAGTAGTGACACTTAATTCAATACTGTACCATCTCGCTTGAGGGAAAATGTAGAGTAGCTCTTTTGTAAACTCTATTAAAAATGCATGAGATATTTTTTATTTCAGAAAATTTAATTTTTTAATCCATAACCCTTAAATGTCACACACATTAAAAACCAACATGCATTCTAAACAAATCAGGTCAAAACCAGGCAGCATATATTAATAACAATGTGGCTATTAGCATGGAATCAGAATGCCAGTCTTAATATGAGTATGCCACATATCTGTACAGCAAGCTGACTGACAACATGAATTTTGTCAATATGCAAACATTTTGTCCCAAATTACTTTTGTAGCAATTGTGACATGTGTTTTATGCAGCCATGAGAAAACAAAGAAGTGGCATTATTTTTAAAACACATACCTCTATCTGGTTTTGCCCAAGAAGCAGAACAACTGTCAGGGGACAAAAAATTAAATTAAATGGAGAAAATAATATAATTATAGAAAACTAAGATACAAAATGTGATTTCTTCCTGTGTTTCAAATGACTTCACAAGAGACTTTAAAGCATACCATAGGAATATTTAGTATTGCCATGGAAGTCAGAAATAGAACCTTGGAGAAGGAAGCCATTTTCTGTTGCAATACCACGAAATGATAGGATCTCGAAAACACAGGCATATTTAATGCTAGACTCTGCACCTAACCAAAACTGATCCAAAGTCACAGTCATATTCGTTGACCAAAGAAGTTGTGGATGCCCCAACCCTGGAAGTGTTCAAGGCCAGGTTGGATGGGGCTTTGAGCAACCTGGTCTAGTGGAAGGTGTCCCTGACCATGGCAGGGGGGTTGGCACTAGATGATCTTCAAGGTCCCTTCCAACCCAAACTGTTCTATGATTCTATGATACTTCCTTAGAAACTTACTTCTCAAACTTGAAAGCACCTCAACACTCCAGAAAGACGCACCTTTTATCATGCTCTGCCATCCATAATTTCAACTCCATTTATATTCCATCAGTTTCAGTCAGTAACCTCTCTTCAGACTTTCTTTTCTCCCTTCATCTGTTTGCAGGTAAGTATTTCAAGCACTTTGGGATTTTTTTCAAAGGTCTCTAAAACTGCCTCTTGAAAGAGGGTGTCTGGCCCTCAGAAGTCATCCACCATTCATTAATTTTTAACAAATCTAACTACAGCATGGAATGTCTGTATTACCGACAAAATAAACTTGGAAATTTATTCTTTGTCATTACAGTTTTTGCTTAACGTTAAGGTAATAGACCCAACTGGACCTTCAATTTAATTCTACTACAAAATATAAAACCTGACAAATTCTCAAGCAAGTCACACAATGGATGAAACACAAGTAATTATAGAACAAAGATGTGGAATGAGAAAGGTAATGGAAATAAGTAGGCAAAGCTTTCCTTAAAAGATAATCAGCTTTCCAGCTAAAAAATAAATCTCATTTTCAGATTTATTCTGTTTCACTATGAACACTTTGATGACTTTAGAGGTAACAGTGCACATGCATCTGCATCTAACACCCTCCCAGACTTCGACTGGACTTCTTGAGCCTCACATGGCTTTATCTGTTTAATAACCCTCCATAGACCTCTATTCACAAGTTTGTCTCATCTTCCCTTAAACTCACATAAAATGTTTGCACCCACATTTTGGGGCAAGGCTTTCTAAAGGACTATTACTTCTTATGTGAACATATCAACTGTTGTGGTTTCACCTCAGCCAGCATCTGAGCCTCACACAGCTGCTCATTCACTCCCCCCCAGCAGAATGGGAAAGAGAATCGAAGGGGTAAAAGTGAGAAAACTCACGGGTTGACATAAAGACAGTTTAATGGGTAAAGCAAAAGCCGCACGCGCAAGCAAATCAAACCAAGGAATTCATTCTCCACATCCCATGGGCAGGCAGGTGTTCAGCCATCTCCAGGAAAGTGGGGCTCCATCACATGTCACAGTTACTTGGGAAGACAAACACCATCACTCCAAATGTCCTCCCCTTCCTTCTTCTTCCCCCAGCTCTATAGGCTGAGCATGACGCCATATGGTATGGGATATCCCTGGAGTCAGCTGGGCTCAGCTGTCCCGGCTGTGTCCCCTCCCAGCTCCTTGTGCCCCCCCAGCCTCCTCGCTGGTGGGGTGGGGTGAGGAGCAGAAAGGGCCTCGGCTCTGTGTCAGCACTGCTCAGCCGCAGCTACAACAGCCCCGTGTTATCCACACTGTTTCCAGCACAAATCCAAAACACAGCCCCATAGTAGCTGCTCTGAAGAAAAATAACTATCCCAGACAAAACCAGCACATCAGCCCTTCAGTTTCAATTAAAAAAGACATCCTGACATATCAGCTCCCTTTATAAAGTTAGTATGAGTCAATGACAGTTGTATTGCTAATCTCAGTAAGTGCCCTCCCTCCATCTGTTAATTGTCATGCTATTGTCAAAGTGAGTGGAATATATTAAGAACTACTGAGGTTTATCCACTCAGCTTTGGAAAGATATTTTATAGTGCAATAATAAAGGATTTGCTTTAACTCCCAAATCGCCTTATCCATTAGTTCAGCTTTTCTCCACCTTTAGTCCAGCTTCTCTTCACTGAAGAATAAAGTTTTTTCTCTACAAGTAGAACTTACGATTTGGTAGTCTTTTACTTCCTTTCAGAAAATAGAAGATGCTTAACTCCAGGAAGAGGCAAAATATGACTTTAGAATGGAAATTAACTTTAGAAAAGCAAGATTTTCTGTTTTGTAGTTGTAATCAATACACAATTACTAGAAGTAAGAATCACATGTTGATTTGTAAAAAAAATATTTTTTGAATTATTATTATGAAATTGCATTCATAATGAAACAGAATTACTGCTCATCATCAACCATCTTGCAAACATCCAGTCTTTTCTTAATTATTTTTTCAAGACCTGGATATTTCCTGCAATTTTACATTCCCAATCCTAAAATTAAAAACTTTTTTTTTTTTTTTTTTTTTACATAATGGTGTTGTCCCTATAGTTAAGGATTTCGGAACATTACATTAATTTTAAGTAAATACAATTACAAAGTACAGTAACTGATTCAATTTCAGTTTCTTCAGAGTAAGTATATGCTATATCTTTTACAATTACACTTTGAAAATTAAGAATGCAGTGATTCATTTTTCTATCAAATAGATAAATGTGTTAACTATTAAAATTTATTCAATTTATAGTAAGAATAATAGATTTTAGTAGCAGCAGAACTAACTACTAAAAATCATAGTCAGACTGCAAAAAGGATGTAATTGACAATTTTTTTTTCCCCACAAACACCTACTCCATCCCCAGATAATAAAATAACTTCTTCCTTCCTTGTGCAAAACCCCTATGCAAAGCTATCACTTCAATGCATCTGCTTAGTCTCTTATTTCATAAAAATGTAGCCTGCTGATCTATTGTAGAAACCTCCCAGCAACCTGCTACAAAAAAAATAGACTCTGACTAAACATGTCTAAATACTCTTCAAAAGTTTGTCTGTTTTTAGGTGACAGCATATCAGATTAATGTAAAAAGGATTTCAACCTAGCCAAATCTGGTAATGATTTGCAATGGTTGCCAACTGTTTAGCAGCTTATGCTAAAAGAACAGCTGATTTCTATGTATATACAACTGTTGAGAGCTGAACAATTCAGAACAGTTCAGCTAACATTTTTATCCATGAAGAGTAAACTGGGTAACAGAAACTTCTCAAATCCATGAAGAATGCAGACTTTTTTGGTATAATGTAGGCATCACATTCTCATATTAGCTTAGTCTTTTCTAATCATTACAAAGTTGATATACTACCACACGGTAGGAAGTACTGTCACCTAGCCAGCCCAAAACTGAACGTACTGCAGATTGCTTTTTTTTTCCTCTGCCAAAATTTCAGAGAGAAGTTTTTCACTAACAAAGCAACCACTTCTCAGAATTTAGCAAGTAAATTCATATTCATTGAAAGCAAAATAAAAGTACTTAATAAAAAATATTGTTTATACCACACAGAGCATTTGTACTTATTAAATTGCCATATGGATTTAATGTAATTGAGAATACTTTATTAGTGGGGCATTTTTTGGGTTTGGGGTTTTGGGTGGGGGGGGGGGGGGCAGGGTGTGTGTGTGGTTGTTTCAGGACCTGAGTACCTGAAATTTTATCTAAAGGACAAATGAGTAGTTTATTTAAATTTCTTAATCTTGAAGTTTTTAGTAAGCTAAACAAGAATAATCCTTATTCATATATGTTAACCTTTAAATCTACATTGATTTAATTTCTAAGCCTTTTTCCACATCACAAGCAATGTGATGTGTACCATTAAAGCTATGTAAAAATTCTAATTAAGAACAAAGAAATATTTTCATTGCATTTAACAGAATTCAGTGATTTTAGTCTGCAATTGTATTAACATCATTCCAACTAACACTGAACTATTTTAAGAAAGGCATCTACTTGTCTTATGTCCACTGCTTTTTTATAGAAATAAACAATAGGCAAGATTGTTAGTCTCCTAACATGAAAAAAAACAAAGACAAGAACACTAGAAAAACATAATTTGCTCTAATGACTTGATGAATCTTGAGTCATAAAATAACACTCAATGTTTAAGTTCACTGTTCTGCGGGAAAGCATACTGTGTGTGACAGGACAAAAAAGAGACATAAAAGAAAAAAAACCTGTGAAATACATATTACACATAGGGAAATATTTAAATATGTTGAAAGTGATTTTTTTTTCTCCCTGAGTATCTGTCACAGCATTCTCAGAAACTGTATCTATACTTATGCCACAGTTAATGTAAGCATAACAGTTCTCTACATTTATACTGGCTCATGCCTGTTACACTTAAATCCAACACAACAGCAGCACAGTTCTAGTTGAAGATCTTCCCGTGCCTCCTCAGCTGCCTATGCAACAGTCTCAAACACAGGCTGCAGAGATAATCTTTGCTCTTCATTTACTAAACCTTTCTTTGTTGACAGCTTTGGATTTTTTACTTTTTGTCTGTGCAGTAATGAAGAAAACAAAGAACTTGCTGAATGCACATTCTGCCTTAGTCCTTGTGTTCAGAGGTAGTTTAGTATTTGGTAACTCTGCAAATTTACTGGCATTTGTGTAATACAAAACAGCTCAACATTTGGACGGCTAATGATTTCATAGTGCATCTGCAGAGTTCATGCATAATACATATTTTTCTAAGATTCATCCAAATAAAAGGAACTGAACAAACAGCAATCTGTGATGATGACATGGACGTCATCTTAGCTGGAAAATTTAGTGCTTCCTCAAAAGTAAAATAAGTAATTTTACCACTGTGCTGAACATCACTTCAGAATTATATTGCAATAACCAGTCTGAATATTTAGAAAGACCAACGCTCATTGATGGTCTTTGCAAATCCAGTGCCCATATGCAGAGAAATACTATATTTAGTCTTCTGTATCGTCAAGCATGAAGCTGTCCAGGGTATCTAGACAGAGAAAGGGAATACAGATCCTAAGGAGTACTGAGCACTATATTTAATACTACATCACTGGTATAATCCTATGCCACTAAAACTTGCATTCTGTATACACCAAATGTAGAGAAGAGTGACAAGTTTAAAGGCAGGGAGAAATCAAAAATAGTTATTTAGATGCTTGAAGAGGGTTTTCATCAGCTCCCCAAATTCTTTTACACTGCAAAAGTTTCTTACAGAGCATAAAGACAAAATGAGTTTAAATACTATTGAGAGAGAAAGCTGTCAGGGTAGAACAACATTGGAATGAAAACAAATGGACATAAATTAGCCAAATATTCAGCTCAAATTCAAATGAAGGCTCCTAAACAGTGTGACAAAGAAGCCTGGAAGCATCTTCCCATCAAAGTAATGGGGCCAAAAATCTGAACAAATTTTGTAAGGAAGATCACAGTATTTATGAAGGAGCTATATGACAGAGCAATCTAATGAAAGTAAGGAAAAAGTAGCACAAAGTATGACTTTTAGTTCCAGATTCTTAAGTTCTCCTCTAAAGAGTGATGCACCCAAAATCAAAAGTCACTTCTGAGCATTATACCACTCGCTATATAAGAACAAGGCAGCTTTCATAACTATTAAAGAGTATCAGTCTCTCAAAGCACACTAAATACTAACCCACATTAAAAATAAGACAAAAATCTATTGTATATTGACAGCTGAGGTCAGCTAGTACCAAAAACCTCCCTCAAATCTTAAAATCATGAAGCTCAAGACTTAAAAAGCAAGCAGCCTCCCATACACCTTGCTCTCTGCCCACTGTTTGCAGTGTTGTTGATAATATGCCCCAACATAACACAAAGCTTTCAGTTCTACATCCAACACATCATATAGCAACATGCACCTTAACTTTATCAAATCTACAGAATCTCAGAAGCAGCTTTGTAATACTATGAAGCAACAAAATAGTACATCAGGTTGTCACACAGTACATTTGTTTATTTTCCTTTAATATTTGTGACAGCCAGTGAGATAAAAATCCACTCTGCCCAGACTCTCAGTTTAGTGTAGCATCCCCGAGATTATTGGGTACTCTAACCAGCATCTCTCCTACACCTAATTTTCCATCAAACATACTAAACCATGTTAGACTCTCAGTGATGTCAGAAATAGCTTCAGGGAATATTGTATATTGTCACTGTGAAACAGGCACAGCAGGTTACTTCAGAGAATAATCTCTTTCATTAAACTTTTAAGATGTGAAATATCATTAGGTGATTCATTCCCTGCGATCTGTATTGTTTTGTAAAATAACTGAAAAAGAGATCATTGATCCATGTTTTACTTTTTTCCCTTTAATTCTCTTGGGCACAGAGGAAAGAAAGTCTTCAAAACTCTGAGAAGTAGTTTCAGTTTTATTCCTGCCTTTGAGTCGAGTCCCAGAAGGGCCAATCTGTACTAAATGAACACTGGCAGAATATTTAATTTTTCAACCATCATAAGACTGATTTCCACAGAACAGAAAAAAAAATTCTCAATCAGCTCTTGTCCAAATTGAACATCTCCAATCTTTCTATCTGTTTCCGTAACATCTCATCTCTTGCAGTCTACTGCTTGTGTACCAAAAACCCCCGAAGCTTTCTTTATTCCAATTTTTCTTTAAACACAGTCTTCTGATGCTTGTTTCAGATATACAACAGAGACTAATTTTCATTTTCTTCTTGTGCCTTCTTTCTGCTAACAGACATATAAAGAACATTTAAACTGTATTGCTGAATTTAGGAGATTTTGTAGAAGAATGATCCTTTCACACTTCAGTAATTGCATATAACTAAATAATCTGTACTTGACTGAAAACAAGTTTCATTGTTTTTAATGAAAGTTTCCTCAAATAGTAAGAAAAGTTTCCCATTCTGCAAAAATTGCTTTGCAAACTGAGGACCTGACTGAGGCACATTCTGATTTCTAAAATGCGAACTTTTATAAAAACTCATGTGTAGTAGTACCTTTGGCATCTTTATAGTTTTTTGGTTTAGAAAAAAGAGGAGCTATAAACAAAACACTAACAAAGCCTGCTGCAAATTTCTAGTCAGGTGCATGTTTGTATAAACAAACATGGAAAATCTAGTAAATTCAGGTGGGGGGCGGGGAGGAGTGGTGTGGATAAACACTAAGAAAAATGACATAACTCTGCAAATTCAATCTAAGAGGTTCAGGATGAAAATTAAAAGGGACCTTGTGCTTTCAAAAATATTTGGAAAGGAGCAATGTTCCTTAGCAGAGGGCAAGAGCTAACACTATATGGAACCACTAAAAGAAATGCCTAGGTTTACATGCTACTTAGAAGGAGCTCTCTATTGAGAATAAAGGATGCTAAAGAAGCAACATGTGTAAAATACACATTATACATTTGATACAGAAAAAAAGGAACAGTACCAGCATGTGAGAACAATTCAGAGTTTCAAAAATCTGAAAACATCTTGAAATGGTCAGAATGTTTAATTCTGTATTGTATACAATTTGCAGTTGCTGGGTGTTTTTGGTTTTTGGGGGGTTGTTTGTTTGTTTGTTTTTTACTGTTATATAGTTGACATTTCAATATTGTCCTCATTCTAAATCAAAATTTATTGTATTGTTAATCCCTGGATGTGGATGTTTACATAATCACCTCAACTCATAGGACAATGAATTATGTAGTATTAGACTCCCGCATGTTCTTAGTACTAAAAAGTTATTGGACTTGCATAGAAACACAAGAAAAGGATGAAGCAGAACAGGAAAGGGGGCCTCTGCTCTCTGGCCTTTTGCCTTTTCCTCCCCCTCCTTGGCTATCTTTTCTTCTTTGAACGATAAATCTGCTTCACCACATTACAGCATTCACTTTTCAAAACATCCACTTTGGGATCTGGCATTTCCAAATAGAAATATCAATTCTAGGCAGACAGGGGAGGAGAAAGAAAGGGAGATAATCTAATGAGAGTAGCAATCCACTTGGGTTTTTATTTGTCCACTGTTGATGCACTTTGGGATATAACATTTAACTAATATCACACAAAAATAACAGTTGTGCATAAGGTAATCCTCGTAAAAATTCAGTCAGGAACATGCTCAGTGATCATGCTTTGATTGCAAGTAGGCCTCATCAAGCTTTACAACATCTATGGAAACAGCACAAACTATTCGCCCTTTCTCTAGTATGTTAGTAATTAAAATACAAATAACTAATTGAGATCAAGTTTTTATTATTAAACTTTGTATTTTTTTAAAAAAAACTTTAAACCAGGAGCTTAGAAGTTGAACAAATATTAAGGAATAAAAATGTAAGCACAAAATTGTTTCAGATTTCAACTACTGAATATGGACAAAACATCTTGAGTGGCACACCACCTTGCAAACTGCTGTTGTGATCTGCCATAGGGTAAATCGGGATTAAAATGTGAAGAGGCTAAGAAATTACGCACAACCTCATATCTTTCTTCTCCCTCAAATTTTCAAAAAATTCCAAAATGAACTGCAAAACCTTTCATAGTGTTTCAAGCTCCTTGGGAACCAAACATCCCAAACCTTAATTTCTTCTGGATATTCTGGTTGTTTCGGTTTTCTAACCTATTCTAGACTTCACCAGAACAGTATCGTAACTGCACAGATGTAAAGGAGGTATCACCAACTTCCAATCTCATGAACTTTTCTTCTTTTGCAGATTGAAAGAATTTAAGCTTTTAATAAGGCTGTTTCAAATTGCTCTAGTATAGCAACTTTCTGCTAGAAAATGCTGAATTTGACATTTTCCTGGAGAAAATTTTAATTCTAACAAAAGCTTAGCTAGAAACCTGTCTGCTTTTCTGACAGCTCCTCTTGTCTGCCTCCCTGAGCCTGAAGACTGTCAAGGACACAAGGCCAATGAGGTTCTCACATTTTCCATCAACCTGTCCAGAGAGAGCTGCTGCAGCGTGAAAGTACCAGGACACCAACAGTTTGGGATTTCAAAACCAGTGCCATCCCTGGCAGATGAATGGTGAAGATACTGGGGTTTCTGAGCTCCAGGCCTAACAGCAGCACCATCAGGGGCTGCTGGAAGCTTTGGCTTCCAAGGTCTTGCCAACAGGCTGTCTGGTGGCCAGCCAGACCCTCAAGGCTAGCAGTACTTCTGGGTGGCAGCTGGCCAAACATCTGCTACTCTGTCATACGGGGTAGGGTACAAAGTCATCCAGATTATCTTGGAGTCTGATATGTTCCTTGGCAAGAAACCAAGATCCCTATCTGTATGTGATTTTCCCACACCTACTGTTAGACCTGAACAAGGCTTTGTAGTTACTACGGTCCTCATCCTGCTTGATAAAGACAACTGCCTTTTGTTACAAAGGACAAAGCACAGTACGTATCTGGCTTTTGTTTGTGTTGCTGGTGGGTTTTGTAAGTACATAAAAATAATAGAAGATGTAATAAAGTTGTATTGTTTTGTTTTGGTTTTTTTTCCTCTGTTGGGACTTGATTTCCTACTCTCCAATGCTGCACCACAATTGTGGTATCCCCCAAGGGACCAGTATGCCAATTAAAATTTGGTTTTGGACTCAAAATACATTCTGTTTCTACTTAAACTGCAGTTAAAACATTTAAGTAGCAAAAGGCATTATATATACTATCACATGTTGTATCCAGAAATCCTGAGCCATTCTGTATGAAATATCCAGCAACCAGATCTTAAGGGTAAAATCTAAGAAATTATTAATAAACAGCTATTCATTAAATAATAGATTACTTTAGGCATTATCACATACAATGGATCAGGAAAAAAAGCTTTATAGTCAAACATCGTATCTGTTGCAATGTGAGCAACATATAAATGGGTTTAAAAGAGTAGTAAAATCATCATTTTCTGACCACAGCCAGTAAACTAGGAAAAATAAAGTGGTTTCTTAAGTAAAATAAGCTTTGAAATGAAGCTGAAGTACACTGTGCTGAAATGGATGAGAAGCTGGTGAGGTGTCCAGTAATGATGCATTTAAATAAGCAATTTGGCTAGAATTTGCAGTCATCTGTGAATAATTTATCAAATTGAGTAAAGCAGCTCAAAAGCACACACTGGCTAAAAACTGCTGAATATTTTTGCTGTGTTGAATTCAAAGTCTCTCCGTTTCAGTCCCTTTTCTTCCAAATCCATAAAATGGATGAGAACATTCCTGTATGCTGCCTAGGTGACAGCTGATCACAGAGTATATTTTTCCTAAAAATATTCCTGAATAAAGACTGTAAAAATGGACAAAGTCCTTCTTCTTTCTCTGAGAAAACAAAGGAAAAACACAACTATTAAAGCATTGTGCACATTCATACTGGCACAGCATGCTTTCCATCAGTAGATTTCTACACACTCTACAAAGTACGATCAGTGCCTGAGACTCAGGTATATTTGCTTATCTCACAAGCCCCACACTCTGCCACTCTCAGCAGCCCGTGCACAGCCTGTATCGTAACGGTGTCTTCATACACAACCAACGGGAGCAGTGGTCTCTTCACTGCTTGCCCCATTCTACGCTCTTCAGACACTGAAAAGGAATATTCAGATACCTTTTGGAAGGAATTACAATACTGAATTCAGACTGATTTTTCAGGGGGTTCTACATTTTAATATTTTCAATCCTAGCCCTACTGGAGATGAAACGTTGTAGAAGAACAATTAATTCTAGCTAGTTGTAAAAGAACTCACTCTGTAAGACAGCTGTGAAAAACTTTTGCACCATATCATTGTCATATGATCAGGAATAGCATATTTATTACTATGAACTGTAGGGTCCAGGGCCATCACAAAGTGCCCTCTGCCTCTCTAATTACAACACACTTTAATTTATACCATAGGGATTCTCAGCCTTAGCAAACATACTTACTTCAAATGCAGTGACAAAGACCTATCTATCTCAAACATTTCAATATCAGCTCTCTTCTTTTCTATCATAGTTACATCAATACATTTTTGCCCATATGCACAAAACCTCACTTTCTGGCACTCTGCCTCTAATACGGTGTAACTATTTGCTGTCCCTCAGCAATCCTGCTCACCAAAAAAATCTTATTTCCTCAGTGCCAACAAAAGTAGACTTCACTCCAACTTGTGAAGCTCCCATCTTCCCCTTAAATTTCTCAAACACAACTTCCAGAAAGAGAATACCTTCATCCTTTTATTGTTTAGCCAGCTCCTGTAATTAAAAATAAAAAAAAAATCAACTCTTAAAATTCAAGCATTTCACTTGCTTGAACCAAAACCTTGATGCCCTGCCCAACGTGGAAAATCACTGAAAAAACTGTCTCTACTTCATGAAGCTCATGCTTATCCTCAAAATATAGGAACATCAAGGAGAATGAAGAGCACAAAGTATTTAGCTTGACAAAGCCAAATGGCTCCAACTAACAAATTTCTAGAATATTTAATTTATCAACAAAAAAAAAAATGGCATCTCACAGGAGCAATGTGTTGTAGCATTAAGAAAACAAAAACACAACCCCCCCCCAAAAAAAAACCCAAACCAAACCAAAAAAAACCCCCAACCAAAACCAAAACAACAGCAAAACCCTTCCACTTTACAACTTTGAGGACAGAATACTGAAAAGGTTCTAAAGCCTATTAATTAAAATGCTTTGGTTCCTTTTGTTGAAGAAAGTGTTCAGATTAGTGAATCCATGTGGAACTGATCATTATAATAATATTGAAGTCAGTGAGACAGAACTCACGTTTGCACTAGGAAAACCAGTGTTTCCTGTGCAGTTTTGGTTTTTTATATAACAATAGAAGAAACATCTGTCTGCTCAAGAAGAAAATAAAGCATGTGTTTCTTCACAGATCCCAGAACAAGTCTGAAAAAACTTCTGCTGACTTGACCCAGCTCAACAGTATAGAACATTGCAATGACTTAAAAGAATGTATAAACATCGTATATTCCAAAACACATATATGTTACTAAAAATAATATATTCGGACTCTACTTCAAATAAAATAAGTTCTACTAAATATTGCAGCATTCAGGGCATACCAGAATACAAGCATGATGGAGCACCGCTCAAGAGTTGCTCTTAAAATGTGGTATTTGAAATGCAGCAAATGGAATAAAGAAGTGGAAATTAATACAATCCTAACTCATGGGTACATAGATCATGATTTAATTCTATTAAAATATGACTAAACTTGTGTCAAAATGAAGTAGAAGGATGAACAAACTTCCTTCATCGTTCTGGTTAAGTGAATTAAACTTTTCTTGATATATTCTCACTTGAGGCTCAAGAATCCATTACGAATGTCTAAATCAAGACTGGATAACATTTTTTGTGGCTTTTTCATATTATCATTTTAATTTTCAAAATATCTCAAGAAGTGAAAAAGCATTAAAGATGAAAATGCTACTATCAAAAGAAAAAAAACGCACACACAATTTAATTAGCTGAGAAACCAGAGCTTTTTAAAAGTTGTGAATATAATAAAGAAGATTATCACTTAGCCACAGAAAAAAATCTCCCTGCATGCCTTTTAAGAGGATATTTAAATTCACCAAAAGATCAATTATTGTTTGTAAGTATAACTATGAAACTTAATAGAGAGCACCGGCAAGTGTTCTTCTCGTAATAAGCCAGCAAAGTACCACGGATAAAGTAATACAAAATATTAAGGCTTTAGAGACTGTAGCTTTCCCAAAACACAGCTCAATCACATACAGAAAATGAACAGAGGAAGGGCATATCAGAGACTCTGGAAAAATTCAATCCAGAAGTTAATATTCAAACCCTTGTTATGTTTTGGCATTAATGAGTACTCAAAACTCAAACTCAACAAAAGTATTCTTCCTGAATTGGTTGCTTTTAAGATTTCCCCTTAAGGTACCTCATGTGCTAACTCTTTCTTCCTAGATGCTTCTCCATCTGAATCACAGCCTGTAAGGACTTGCTGAGCCTTGTATACAGGAATGAAGCAAGAGAATGTCAGCAATTTTATACCTGGACCTAAAAGCTTTATTCAAAGAATCCTAGTGCTCTCTTCCAGGTTTTCCTATGAAAAGTGAGGATGGAAAAAATATTCAAAAAAACCACTCCTTATCTCTCTATGTGTTGAACATCCCAAAACTTAGCTAGTGTAGTTCAAGTGTGCCAGTGGTGTCTTAGATGCTTTTAGACTGTGCCTTAGGCAATGAAAAACAATATCCTTGCCACCCCTGCAATGTGACCTTGGTTCTGAAGTCAGGGAACTGCCAACAGTCCCTGGGAACATTTCAGTGACACGGGTTCACAGATAGGAAAACCTCTGCAATTAGTAGAGGTTGTCCATCTTTTGATTTCTTTGGAGCTCGAAGAAGAACTCCTGAAGAAAGCTACCGTCTGAGAAACCCATACAGGAAGGACAGCCAAGAGGCTGGACTAGATGATGGTTCTCAGGGGCCTGAAAATTGCTACAAGATACATGAATAGATATGTGAATGAACTAGGACAATGTGTTATTGTTTATGCTGTATTCACACATTTACATTCCGGCACATATTTGCAAACACTCCAGCTGCATTCACTATGTTAATGCTCAGTGTGGCGACCAGTGGAGTTATTAGTGAGAGCAGCCTGGAAGAGCTGCATCTTGTGATTTGAAAAGAGTATATATTTATCCCAAGGAATCAAGAATGCCTCCTTTCAGGGCTGAACTGAATTGATTGTGTGGGAATGATTCAGCTACAAAGGTTCCCTAGAGATGAACAAAAATGCCTTCGTGTCATGGAATTACTAATAGCCTACTGGCATATATGACAATGAATCCTGAAAGTATAGCGAGGGGTAAGTGAAAGGAGCATCTCAGAATGAAACCCCAGGCAAGTCTGGTGTAATTTGTGAAGAGTAAGCTCAGGGCTGGGAAAAGCCCCTACTTGCAATACTTATTTAAAAACCCAAATTTTGCCAGGGAAGGAAAGACGTGTTAGGGCTTTGCCCTACGGAGCCTAGGTGTTCTGTGCCCAGAGCTGTTGGGGGCACCTGCAGAGGCTGTGCACAAGCACGCGAAGATACAGCGAGGCATCATTCCAGAAAAACAGAATTAAAATCCCACAGCAGAAGCTGAACACATTAAATCGTGCACTTTCTGATTTCTAGAGGCTTTGTATTATCTATTCTCTACACCTTCAAAAACTACAGAGCACCAGTGCATAATCTTAACCCCATGTTAGTGAAGTTTTTATGCATTTATTTCCTTGGTCTTCAAAGCAATAAATCTCCTGGCAGGTCCTTAATTCATAGGCCCAACACTCCTACCCATTTACTTGGATTCTTTGAGGAGATACTTCTGAATACAGAATGCTCTCATTACCCCTTTCATTGCCCTTACATCATCCTCCCATTTCCCTGTTGTTCGGCACAGCCTGACTCACACTCCTGAGGTATCTTCCCGGAAAGGCAGACCTCAGTAAAGGTACAGGGAACTGAAGAGCAGAGGATGCAAGAAGAGCAAAGGACCAGTGTGGAACAGGCTGTATTTAAAGTCTTATGAAAGATCAGGAGGCCGCAGTACCAGAGGAAGATAGATAGAGGCAGGACTTACGCCTTAGGAAATTCTTACTTCATATTCTGCTATTACAAGTTTATTATGTAGTTTGAGGCAAATTGCTTAACACTTACCCATGCTTGATGTTATACTGAAATTTGCCTGTATATGAGCCACTACCGATAAAGTTCACAAGGAACTACAGAAATAACCCAGTCACCTTATCAAGGCTTGGACAAGGTCCAAACCATTCTGCACCACCCAGATTAATAAAGCCTTTATACTGACTAATAAAACCTTCTCACCAATATCTTCCTTCTTTAAACCAAGAGTTTCACCAGTTTCACAGAAAGGATATGTCTGTGGGACCTAAACTGCTAATGGCCAGCACCTTCACTGCACATCTTCACATTCGAAAGGCTGCCTAACCACACGTGACTCAGTGTGCAAGCTGTACATGACAACCAGAGGCTGAGCAGACATTTGTAAAATGCTATTAGCCAAAACAAAGCACGACATGTGAGCTCAGCTCCCCCTCCCAGTGTGGGTATCGTGCAACCAGCAGAAAGCAGAATTTCTGCACTACAGGAGGGGGGTGGACACTGATGGTACTGGCTTCAGCCTCTGGCATTTGTTCCTGTCCTTCAGAGGAAGGCACAGGCGTACATGAGGGGAATAAATGAATAAAGTCTCTTAAGAGCACAAAAATAAATCCTACTGGATGATTTCCACCAGACTAGTTCATGTCTGTGCAGGAAATCTGGCAGACTGTTGATCACTCTTAGGAAGCGACCAACTATGTGAAACCATCATTAAGTCTCAGGACTTAAAACCTCCAAAGCTGAGTCAAACAGGTACTCTGGGTTTTTTTTTGTATAAGAAAAAGGGAAGTCAAGGGGTAACGGTTTTAAACTAAAAGACGTGAGATTCAGACTAGATATACGAAACAAATGTTTTACAATGAGGGTGGTGAAGCACTGGCACAGGTTGCCCAGAGAGGTGGTAGAAGCCCCATCCCTGGAAACATTCAAGGCCAGGCTGGATGGGGCTCTGAGCAACCTGATCTTTTTGAATACATCCCTGCTCACTGCAGGGGTTGGACTAGATGGCCTTTAAAGGTCTCTTCCAACCCAAACTATTCTATGATTCTATGATTGTGGTAGCTATATGTATTTAGAAGCAGAAAATACTGTTCCCACATTTCTCTACTTACTTTATAAGTAAAAATATTGCAAGCATCCTCACTCTAAAAAAAAAAAAAAAGGTAAATGTGAACTGCCAGCCCTATTTTACAACCACAAGTCTATCCAAGTTTCATATTTTAGAGCATTCAGGGTAACTGAAACAAAAAGTAGCTTAATTACAGCAAGTTAGTGCTCCAGAATATTAATTATTGTAATGAAATACAGACAAATAGATTAGCCAGAATGATAACACACGCACAAGGAAAATTATTCTTTCTTTAAAAATTTGTTATTTTTAGACTTCATCTCTTCTGACCTGCACAAATTGTATGTTCCTACCTTCTGACAGGACATTAAAAGAAAGTATTTTCCTTACTTTTATTCCACAGTGGATAAAGCTCACATTTGAACAATAACAAGAAACAACTGGAATGAGTTCAAACAGTAGCTTGGGTTACAAACAGAGAAAATGCAGCTTCTTATTACATTGAGCTATTCCTGTTCAATTTTAATAAATACTTTAATTAGGAAAAAACAAATCTCAGCTACTGTAAGGCTATTACACTCTTCCTGTTTTGTACAGTTTTATAGTATTTGGAAATCAATATGACTCAAGTAGCACACAAAGAACTGAAAATAGAAACACCCAAAGGCTCGGCAGGATGCAGCATCCTTGAACTTTCAAATGAGACTTGTAGGAAAGAATAATTCCTGTAAAATATGACACTTTCATCCAAACTATAACTTTTGTAGAGTTTCCAGAAAACTTTTATAATTACCATTACAAAAATGGGAAAGTAGTATTCTAATTGGTCAGCACAAGAGGCACAATCCTTGAAAAAAATTACACATAATGGTGCCCACTGAATCTCATCTCTCACAAAGATTACTGCTTTTTTGTATGTCACACAAGTCACACTCAGAAATTTTGCAATTTTACCATCAAAATGTAATTCATTAAGGAAATGCTGATTATTTTTCTTACTCCATTGTTCTTTCATCCAATTGGGGGAAATTTTTCTGCTCCCAGAGTACTTCTCTTTTACTTGCATGATACCATCTTCCTAAGATATAAGTAAAGTTGCCTGTTTACAGCGATACCTATAATCCTGACTACATTTCTATATTGCTCAGTCTCCTGTGACCCTCAGGACATTGGGTCGCTCCACTCCTGCATGATAGTCATAGTCTAAAATTCACCCATATTAAAAAGCTTCCAAGCAAAAGGAAGTCTTTTACTCCATTATAGCAACACATAGCACCATGTGACCTCGAGAAAGATGAAAATCCCAGTGTATGAACTTACTCAGTGTAGGCTTGGTTGTTGTTGAAGGGCAAGAAAGGGTAAGGAATTGTACAGAAGGGGACATTCAGGCTTGCTGAGGCAGGAATAGCATTGTATTTATGAAATATCATCTGTCCCATTTTATGAACTCGGACATTTTCCTAGGTAGCAGGATTGCATCCAAAGGCTGCTGCCATCAGCCACGCACGTCTCCAGCTGCTCAAGAGAATCACAAAGGGGATTACAGAGGAATTCAGGCTGAGCAAAAACAAGTATTTCTCATTTGAGCAAGGGATACTTTTAGTAGGAGTTCTTGGCTCACCTCCATTTTCATTTTGTCTATCATGGTACTTGCAGCTCTTCTCATAAAGCATCCCTAGAAAGGCCGTTAGTGCCCAGGGAAAAGCTGAATGAACAGACACCAATCATTCATACCATTCCTTCCACATAGCTTGCATTAGGTTTGTGTGGCAAAATCTTGGTAGTGGGGAGGGCTAGACAGGTGGCTTCTGTGAGAAACTGCTAGAAGCTTCCCCCATGTCCAACAGAGCCAACACCAGCCAGCTGTAAGACGGACCCACTGCTGGCCAAGGCTGAGCCCATCAGTGATGGTGGTAGCTCCTCTGGGGTAACGGAGTTAAGAAGGGTTTAAAAAAAAATGCTGTGGGAAAACAGCAGCAGAGAGAGGAGTAAGATGGTAGAGTATCAACTCTGCAGCCCTCCAGGTCAGAGCAGCAGGAGGAGCAGGAGGAGCTCCAGGCGCCAGAGCAGAGG
>KL289435.1:0-18499 GCA_000699545.1 Podiceps cristatus | reverse complement strand
CCCTTTGACCCAGCCTGTCCACGTCCCTCTGTAGCACCTCCCCACCCCCAAGCAGATCAAGACTCCCACCTCCCTTGGTGTTGTCTGCAAACTTACTGAGGGTGCACTTGATCCCCTCATCCAGGTCATTGATAAAGATATTGAACCGAACTGGCCCCAGCACTGAGCCCTGGGGAACACCACTTGTGACCAGCCACCAGCTGTGTTTAACTCCATTCACCACAACACTTTGTGCCCGGCCATCCAGCCAGTTTTTTACCTAGTGTGGAATATACCCATCTAAGCCAAGAGCAGCCAGTTTCTCCAGGGGAATGCTGTGGGAGACAAAAGCTTTACTAAACTCGAGGTAAACAGTATCCACAGCCTTTCCCTCATCCACTAAGTGGATCACCTGGTCATAGAAAGAGATCAGGTTGGTCAAGCAGGACCTGCCTTTCATAAACCCACACTGACTGGGCCTGATCACCTGGTTGTCCCATACAAGCGAATGCTGTGGGAGACAAAAGCTTTACTAAACTCGAGGTAAACAGTATCCACAGCCTTTCCCTCATCCACTAAGTGGATCACCTGGTCATAGAAAGAGATCAGGTTGGTCAAGCAGGACCTGCCTTTCATAAACCCACACTGACTGGGCCTGATCACCTGGTTGTCCCATACAAGCCATCTGATAGCACTCAAGATGATCTGCTCCACAACCTTCCTTAGCACCAAGGTCAGACTGACAGGCCTGTAGTTCCCTGTATCCTCCTTGCAGCCCTTTGTAGATGGGCATCAAGTCAACTGGGTCCTCCCTGGTTAGCCAGGACTGCTGATAAAAAAAGGACAGTGGCTTAGTGAGCACTTTTGCCAGCTCCTTCAGTACCCTTGGATGGATCCCATCCAGCCCCATAGACTTGTGTATGTCTAGATGGTGTAGCAGGTCACTGACCATTTCCTCTTGGATTGTGGGGGGTTCGTTCTTCTCCCTGTCTGTGTCTTCCGGCTCAGGGGGCTAGGTGTCCAGAGAACAACCTCCCTTACTGTCAAAGCCTGAGGCAAAAAAGGCATTAAGTACCTCAGCCTTTTCGTCATCCTTTGTCACTGTGTTTCCCCCTCCCCGCAACCAATAAAGGAGGAAGATTCTCCTTCACCTTCCTTTTGTTGCTGATGTATTTATAGAAATGCTTTTTGTTGTCTTCTACAGTGGTTGCCAGGTTAAGTTCTAGCAGCCCTTTGGCCCTTTTAATTTTCTCCTTGCATAATGTCACTGCATCCTTGTAGTCCTCTTGAATGGCCTCCCCCTTCCTCCAAAGGTTAAAAACTCCCCTTTTTTACCCGAGTTCTAGTAAAAGCTCTCTCTTCAGCCAGGCTGGTCTCCTTTCCCAATGGCTCATCTTTCAGCACATGGGGATGGCCTGCTCTTGTGCCTTTAAGATTTCCTTCTTGAAGACTGTCCATCCTTCCCGGACTCCTTTACCCTCCAGGGCTGCCTCCCAAGGGACTCTGTCAACCAGTCTCCTAAACAGGCCAAAGTCTGCCCTCCAGAAATCCAAGGTGGCAGTTCTGCTGACCCTCCTTCCTCACTTCTCTGAGAATCGAAAACTCTTATCATTTCATGATCGCTATGCCCAAGATGGCCTCCAGCCGTCACATCACCCACAAGTCCTCCTCTGCTCACAAACAACAGGTCCAGCTGGGCGCCTTCCCTAGTTGGCTCACTCACCAGCTGCACCAGGAAGTTATCTTCCACACACTCCAGGAACATCCTAGACTGTTTCCTCTCTGCTGTGCTGTATTTCCAGCAGACATGCGGCAAGTTGAAGTCCCCCACAAGGGCTAGTGATTGTGAGACTTCTCCCAGCTGCTTACAGAATATTTCATCTGCCTCTTCATCCTGGTTGAGTGGTCTATAGCAGACTCCCATCATGGTATCTGCCTTGTTGGCCTTCCCCAGTTCTTGCTTATAGACACTCGACCCTGTTGTCACCACCCTCAAGCTCTAGGGAAAGTCTTGACTGCCTAACATACAGGGCTACCCCACCACCTCTCCTTCCTTGCCTGTCCCTTCTGAACAGTTTGTGGCCATCCATTGCAGCACTCCAGTTGTGCAAGTCATCCTACCATGTTTCCATGATGGCAACTACATCATAGTTTTCCCCCTGCACAGTGGCTTTCCCCCACTCCCCTTTTTTCCCATGCTGCATGCATCAGTGTAGATGCACTTCAGTTGGGCTACTGATCCCATCACCTTTCTAGGGGGAGAAGCACTAATTCCTACGTGACCATTTTCTGGCATTTCCATGGTTACTAACAGATCGATGACCCTTGTGTCTTTACTGCCACATGGATCTCCATTCCTACCTTGTCTGAGGTGGCAGACTGACAGACATCGCTAGCACACCGTCCCTCATACGTTGGTGTGCTGCCCCCAGGCTTATCTCTAGTGGGCTTGGTTTTATCACCTTCCCCATTCAAATCTAGTTCAAAGCTCTTTCAATGAGCTCTGCTAATTCCCATGCAAGGATCCTTTTCCCCCTTTGAGACAGGTGCACCCCAGCTGTCGCCAACAGGCCTGTTGAAGCATGTAGGTGTCTGAGTTCATATTGAAAACTTGAACTGAGGTCTTTTGCTGCATGTTTTAGGTTTCTCAGCAGTTTAGGAGTCTGCAGAGGAGTAGAGAGAGAGGTTACTTGCCCTATCTGCCTAGAAATGGGATTGTGGCAGGCTCAACCTACTTCTGTTTTCTTAAGGGGCTAATTTTGCTATTAAGTTTCTCCAAATCTACTGGAGAAACTTAGACTTTCCATGGCAGAATTTTCAAGAATTCATAATGAGGTGGGGTGCTCAGGGCTAGTGGGTTTTTGTTGGTGGGGTTTTTTTGGTACAGCAAATATTTTGATTTTTATTTTAAACTGCCAACAGCTCCTTTAAAAATACATTTCACTGGCACCCCTACCTGGTCTTGAATTATTAGATGTTTTATTTGCAGTCTGTGCACAGCAATAGTCTTGCAATTTTTTTATTAGTCCTCAAGTGAGATGCCCTTCCTGCCCTTGAGAAAACTATAATTTAAATAGAGGTAACTTAGAGGAAATGAATGCATTTGGCAGCTCTCCTGAGTCCTTGGCTTTTTGCATATTCTGCAGGGGTAGCGTTATAACGATATACTTTATATGTTTGGAAGAATTAAGCTAAATTTTAAGCTTGTCCCATCCCATGACCTCTGTCCAAACTCCTGTTTAAAGTCAGCATCAAATCAAGTCTAGGGCTGCTGGACGTGGCCCATGTAATGCAATAAACAGTTTTCTGTTTTATTTAATTGAGTTCCATGGCAAAGGAATGCTTTGCAGAGCTATGTAGAAATCCCAAGATAAAGATGTACTACTTTAAATATATTGTTAGTAGTGCAGGCCTTAGAGCTGCATTGTTTCAGACTCACAGCACATCAAACTGGTGAAGATGACAGTGGGAGAGTCCTGCATGGTGTCTCCACTGAGCCCAGGATGGCGTTAGCGTGCTAATCCCTGGAGGTATTTAAAAGACAGTAGATGTGGCATGTAGGGACATGGTTTAGTGGTGGAATTGGTAGTGCTAGGTTAATGGTTGGACTTGGTGATCTTGAAGGTCTTTTCCAACCTAAATGATTCTATGATTCTATCTTAGCAGTGATCTAAATGGGTTACAGAGCGCTGGTCTAGATGATGCAGTGTCAGCCTTCCCAACCCTGTTTTTGGTGATTGTGATTTAGGACCATTAATGATGCCATCTTTCAGTGTAAATCGGTGGCCACAGTGCCTTTGCTGTATGCTGATCCTAGGCAGCAATTTAATGAAGACTACCTATCCACCATAAGCCAGCACTGGTACTGAAGGAAAAAACCCTGTCCAAGGCCTTCAGATTTCCGCCCCCATTCTGTTTTCACAAACGTTTCTCCAGCAGTGTGTGAACCAGTGCAAGGACCTGCACTGCACAGAGATAGAAAGGCTGCTTCCGGTACTGGTTTAAGCTGACTAAAACCTAAACTCCCATCGGAGTGGTAAGTGGAGTCAGAAACGTAAATTGTGTTCTGGCTTGAAACAGACTTGCAAAGTTCTTGTGTGAATGTAAACAATGTTCGTGTTTCATCCAAAGGTCTGCATTTATGAATGCTTCCATTTTGAGGATCCTTTTGTATGGATGCCATTTGCTAATTATATAATAAATATATTATAACCATCATAGAAGTCAGAAGGTGTAAAGGTTGTAGCTTTTAAAGTTTGCAAGATGCATGGTGAACACAGGTTACCTTTAAGTAAAGGTGAAAATAAGTTACCTTTAAATAAAGAAAGGATGAAATAGCAAGTTTGGATCTTAATCTGGAAGCACTCATAAAAAGTGGATGTAGAATTCTGCCTTCTGTATGGGCAGTAAGATATGCAAACTGGCACAAAAAACTCACAACACCTTGAAAGTCCCATTTCCTTTTTAATTATGATTTCTCTTGTCTACTTTTATTTCCTTTCCTTGAGGAAAAATATAGTGGCAGGCAATTTTTGCATAAAGAAATTGTAGGTATGGCTTAGCAACAATGTGCAATGCTCTTTAAGGTTTAATATTTTACTTTAAGGTTGATTAATCACACAAAGAAGCTAATGGAGAAAGAAGAAAAGCTCTGCATTAAAATTCTGCAGACATTGCGAGAAATGCTTGACAAGAAAACTAACTTTGCGGAAGAGGTACTGCTACCATTTTTGTATTAAATATAGAACTAAGAGCATGGTATTAAAATGTTGGCTCTAGGACAGTAACAGAATCTGACGTGATTTCAGCTTTTTACATGTTTTAAAGATAACATGGTGTCTTAGGAACAATGTGGTCAGGTAGAAAGTAGGATTGGAACAGAAGAAACTATCTGCCTTACATAGTTTTGTATCAGGGACTTGACAAGATTCAAGGCAAGGAAGATGAAATGAATTAGCAGTAGCAAGTATTATTCTATATGATTTTTATACATTGGATATCCTGTATTTCTGGAGACTAGTTGTCTTATGTCACACCTGACCATCTATCGTAAAATCAAATGGAAATATAGGGATTTTTAATTGTAAGTGTACAGTTTTTCTCTGCTGCCTGCGGTGCCAGACTTTTGTACTGCATACACTTTTTAATGCTCGTAAATGCGTGATGGGAATATGTAATGTTTAAGCAGAGCTGCCAGTTTGGGGGAGAAATGACATAGTTTGTACTCTGTAAGTGCCTAATTATTTCTTGCACCCCTCTCTATGCCCTTATTGCCCAGTTTTCTCTTGGAAACCCAAGTTTTTCAAATAGCTCTTTCATCTTGCCTGTGCCTTTGGCTATCAGTAGCTAGATTCAGGTTTACATGTCAGCTGTCCCTTCTTTTTGAGCCTGATCCCTGTGCCTTTTGCGTGGTTTCCTCTTATCCATTTCTGAGCATTCCCCAAATTCTTTCAGTATTATTCACTCTTAAATGTGAATCATAGATCTATTATCTAATCAGTGCCATCATTTTCATTTGTTCACATCTGACATGTTTAGTCAAGTATGTTCATGTATTTCACTTTACCTTGAGAAACAATATTGATTACAATCCAGTGTCACACTGTTTCACTGTCTCTTAGGCTTTTACACCCAGATATTTTCAGCTGTCTAAATAACAGCGCTTACTTACGTTACCGTACCGGGCAAAATTATCCACCATTCAGGTGTACTAGCTGTGAGATTCAATCTTAACCACAATCTAACCTGAAGAAAAATGAGGTCTATGGTGATTAAGATGCCCCTGCCTATTTCTGGGTGTTAAATAACTAAAGTTAAATGTTTTGGTCCTGTCATAAGATGTGATAAAGTACCAACACATTCTTTTATTTTTTTATGATAGATGAGCCATATATTAGAAATGGGAAATATTCACAGTGTCTTTGTTTTGACTGTATATAGTTTGTTTTGATTTCAGCATATGGACATGGGAACATATTGCCCAGGCTTCTAAGCAACCTGCTAGGCAGGATAAAAAAAATCTCAAGGCAGAACAGTGAGACAAAGACAAAGGCAGCAATAGCAAAACATCAGCCTTACTCTATGGAAAACCAACCAGTTCATGCAGAGCAAACCAACCTCCTCTTCACCTCCTGCAAAGAATCTAGCTCAAGGAAAAATGTGGTTAGGCCTGGGCAAACAGAAATTTTTTTTAGCGTCATAACAAGAGTTTCATAGGTGAAGCAGATGATACTATTCTTAATTATTATTCATACTAATTCCAATAGCTTTCTGGGTCTATAATGCCACTGCGTCACATGGAAAAACTAATTTGCTTTTATAACTGCATGCTATGATGAACTTTGCCAAACCTCTCCAAAATAATTGCACAGACCCACCAAAAGTTATCATTATCTCAGGATTATGGGGCGGGGGGAGGGGAAGCAGTACTTTAATGTATGACTTTGAACAAGCAGACAAAAAACCTTGCCTTTTTTAATTGCGCCTTGTACCCTGTTGTGGGTGCTGGTGAGGAAAGGAGCTCTGTTGGTATGCAGGGGCTCCTCACGCAGCCGACCTGGCGTATGCCCCGGCCCCTCGCGTGACCGCCTCCATCTCGGTGGGGTGTGGTGGGTGGGTGAGCTGTTTGGGAAACAGAATTTCTCCCTCCTGCGTTCTCTCAAGTCTCATAGATTTTATACCGAGGAGTGTAATGAATCAGTGAAAACAAATAAATGAGTAAACAAGCTGGTATGGTTTGCAAGTGTTTTGCTGGCTTGCTGCTCTTACGAGTCATTCTTCATGGTATGGACGTCAGAACAGTAAAACCAGCACAATGAACAGACTCTTGTGCGTGTTTCCAACTTTTTTTTTTGAACTGTGATCTCACTGCCTGCAAAGTTCAACTATGTTAGGCAGATACTAAAAAAATTATAGTAGTAAATACATAATGGTAATACCAGAACAAAGCTACAGAGGGGCGTGTGATGTTCTGACAGAAAGCCTGAGTTTGTTAATCACCCATCAAAATGTATTTTGTGTGATAAATTTGACAGAAGTGCTAAACCTCCAATTTTTGCAGATTTTCCCACAGTGAGAAACAAGGAAGAAATTGTGAAACAAAATGTCTTCCTCCCTCTTTCTCTTCCCTTTACCTTCCACAGTTGAGATCCAGGTCTGGGAAGTTTGCCTTCTGCTGTTCTTATCTTTCATTTGACCACTGAAAAGTAGCCGGTTTCATTGAGGGAACAGGAGGAAAAGATAGCTGTAGGTGCTTATTTCACTGTTTTTATGCCTGTTCCTGTATCCACTGCCTCAGCTCTGTTGTTGGGCCTCCCCTTGCTGGTGCATTTCAGGGCAGCTCGTGCTTTCCTGGCTTCCTGCTCGGTTGGCCTTGCAGTCAGCGTTTGAGGCAGTCCTTGCTTGTGTCTTATTCTACTTAGTGCCGCAATGTCTAATCATGTTAGGAATCAAAGTTTAATTTCAGAAGTTTGATTTAAGGTATATAAATGACACATAAAACCACTTGGTCATTGATTGGCTGTCATAAGTAATTGTGGGTGATTATTACAGTCTCCTGGGAGTTCTACATGAAGTCCTAGTCCTATTTGTATTGATTAGGTAACTAACTGGAATGAAACTCAATCTACAGCCCCTCTCTTATAGAAAGCTCTTCCAGAACAGTGTTAAAACACTTGGGTAAAGCAGTGTGTGGAGGAAGTCGACATTTCATGTTCAGACAGTGGCTGTGCTAGAACTAAAAGCCTACTTTAGACTGACTGTTTAAGAAGAGAAACGGGAGGGACAGAAAGGACTGCGTTTGGACTAGCACTGTCCTATCTGTGGGGTTTTTTTTGTTGCTGGCCATTTTTAAACCCAGAAGAATCTTGGTCTAGAATTTTTGAATTTTTTATGCATTTTTTTCCCCTTCACCATAGTGCTTGATTTCAGTTTAATTTCTGTGTGAATGCTGACTCTAGACCTGCTTCCATGTCTCAGTTTGAATCTGATAACATTTCCAAAAAGCACCTGAGACACATAGACCACTGATGCAGGTTCACTTTGCAAATGACTGGAGCAGTTTAAAGTCTTAGCATTATCTTCCTGCCCTGCTGAAAGTGACTGTCCCTACAATGGAGCTAGTGGGCCAGAAGGGGTGAGTCTTCCCAGCTGCTTCAAAGAGGGTTCAGAAGCTTAACTTAAACCCACCCTCGGTGGATTGAAGTTGTTGAACGCGACTGATGTGTGCTCATATGGCAACTTCTTAACTGACTCCAGCTGCTGGGATGTCAATGCCTTGCCGATGGACAACCTTCTGATTTCCCAACTCTTCTTAAATGAGGGCAGCATCTCTGGGGGGAAAAAATACTACCTCTGATAATGTGTGTATATGACAAGCTTAGTGTAACATTATTGGTTGATCAGAGTGTTAATGGATGATAGTGCATTACAGAGTATGGCAGAATCCAAGCCTGTATACCCTACCAATAGTTAGTTCCTAAGGGAAGCACTATTATAAATAGATTGAACCCTTCAGTAAGGGTTCTGTGTGCTGCAGAACACAGATTTTATACTTTTCTTCCTGCTTTAGGTGTTGATCTACAGTATAAATAATTGAAAACTGCATTTTTAAGTGTCAGTAGAACAAAGACTGTGTAAGCTGCTTAATTGTCAGAAATAAGTAGTTGTGCTTTTTGCCTTTTTTGGAAAAACTCATGAAAAATGTTGCCTTGCTCTTATACGTTTACATTAGCTTCATAATTTAAAATCATAGAAGTAGCTTTGTAACCTTTCGTTTTGCAGTGTTAACCTTTCTGCCGTTGACTTCAGATATGAAATGTAAGCTATCCTCTCCTCTTTGTTTTTTGGCAATAGTACCAAATATATATGTGAAAAAATTAGTGCAGCTTCGGTGTAAATACAAATGTATTTTATTCCTGTAAGATGTAGTCCCTGATATGGCCACTATCAGCTTGCGGTCATTTTGTGCCGGAAGACCAAAGTCTTTTCATGTGGAGCTGATGACAAAACTCCCATGAGTTTATAAAAAAAAAAATAGTCCAAGTTCATGAATGTATTGATCTACCAGTCAAGCTGAAACCAGTGGGAGCTGCAGGTCTTTTTCTGCTGAGAAAAATGGTCTCAATGTGTCTTAGAAGCAAGGAGATGTTGCTGGGAGAAACTGCCATCTTCAGTGTTGCAGCTCTTTGAATCAAAGACATTCTCAACTTAAACTGCATTCTATTCTGTAGCCTCATCTTTTCAAGCTGATTTTACTTACTTGCATCTGTGAATTAAGCAGCATTCAGATAAATAGCATATGTAGGTAAAAATAAAGGGGGGGAAAAAGAGAATAATTCTGAATATGTGAGGCTTGCGGAATGTATTATACCTTAAAAGGATGCTTATTTTAAATGGGAGGAAGAACAAGATCTAAAATTCCTTTATTTGTCTTACTACTCACATTTTGGATTAGTAGCACTGCAGGCACTGCAGGCAGAATTACATTTAATTTTTCATCATTTCTGCTGGTTTATTTGTGCTCATTTATAAAAATGACTGTGCAATAGCCTGTTTTTTTTCCCATTGTCAATAGGCCATTCTCCTAAGTTCAGGGTGGCTGTAAGATAATAGGGGGTTAGACATACTATAGGAGAATGTTTAAGTTCAATGCTGTTTGTATCAAATTGTTTAAAAAAAGATCACTTGAACAATTCATCTGGTAAAGCACATTTTTACGGTATCCTGCATTAAAACTCTCTCCTTGGGAAAATAGCCACCGTTGGAGGGGGGGCACTGGAGCTGCAGGGAGGAAGAATGTTTGGTTACCTCTAGCAGTACCAGCCTGGTTGCTGTGGCTAGCACGTACTTCTGGTGCAGTCAGGAAGCTGCTGTTGTGGCTTTGTCGTGACAGTGAAGTGATGAAGTGTGGCAGAAAGTTCAAACCCAAGTGGGACAAACCCCCATGTCCAATGGTTTACATGAAGGTGGTGGTCTGCAGAACCGAAATCTCCACTGATTCATTGCAGTGGAAGATTCAAGCTTTGCTATTGCTGTGAATGCTCTGAGCCTGTAATTGCAGGGGCAGGAGCACCAGAGCTTTCAGATACACAAGACTAAACACTAAATGTGGTCAGACCCTTAGAGCGTGGTAATTTCTCATTATATCCATACGCTGACATTTTACAAGCCAAAGAAATAAAACCTACAGATAAACAAACCAATGCAGTTTCGCTTTTCTCCCCTCTAGGCTTCAAGCTGGAATAATTAAGCAAAGAGATACCACAAGTCATGCGATACTGTTGTTTGTACTAGCTAGGTGTTGTTAGCCACAGTGCTTAGTGCCTCAGGCCATCAGCAACTACGTTATTGCTGCCTGTTTCTGGTGCTTTGACGCGTGGTGCTATCAAAGGGGCCTATTCTGAAGTAGCATCCCCCGTCTTTGGGGTATCCCTCCTGTAATGTGCCCTGTTCTGGACTAAAGGATACTGCTGTACACTGTGGGCGACATTCCCCAGATATTCTGCTGGGTTTCCAATCACGCACACTTATAGAAAGATTTGGTTTGCTTCTAGTGGAAAAACCTGTAAGTGCAGCTACTCAGTATGTGAAAAGCATGACTACCTTTTAAGGGGAGATTTTTTTTTCCTCCCAGTAAGTAACAGGTCCCAGATATTTGATCCAGATTTGGACCATCATCTGCTTGCGTTTGGAAGCCTGTTCAAAGCCACTTTACTTGGACCAGTTGTGAGGTCTTTATAGTGGTCTGTGTCAAGGATAGTTGCAGGCAGAGTAGATTGCTCTGGTTGACCCAGACAAGAACTTTTAACTGGAAGTCTCATGGATCAAGGACAGGTAGGAGACAGCACTTCTGCCTTCCTATGAAGCGTAACGTCCTGATCTAGTGAAAGACAAGAGCACTGTAATCTGCTCTTTCTGGTGGGAATGAAGCAGATGCCTAACTACTTTGCAGGATTGGGTACATTTGCCCTCTCCTTAGTATATATAATTGTTAACTGTCGCCATGATCCAAATATATTATCTCCAGAGACTTCTGCTCAGCTGATAATTGAGTGAGCAGTGGTGTTCACTCCTCACTGGTGCTTATTCTTCCTTTCCCAAACCTTGATTTTTGTTTGTTTGTTCATCCTCCAAGTCATAAACAAATCTAGTGGCAGGCTGAAAAATTGCATGGTTGTAAACACATTTCTTCCTAAAGACTTTAGCCTTCAGTACCTTGTATTTATCAAATTTTCAGAATATGAGATGTTGTTATCCAGATTTGTTTCAGAAATATTAAGCCCAAACCAAATCCTGATTGATAAATTGTTTTGGATCTTGTATCATCTGCCTTTTTCACATATAATCTCTCTCCTCTAAAGGAGCATCTGAGACTGTAAAATATTTTTTCTGTTGATACTGATTTAGACAGCATCAACCAAAACAATAACAAACTGGGGTAGCTCCTTCCTTGCTCAGAACTTCAAATGATCAGTTTCTGCTCTGGAATTTCCGCTTTACAGAGTGTATGTGACATAAGGATACTCCTTATTTTCCTTTCTTTTTTCATACTAATTCCTTTCTATGGCTTTGATCTTAAGAACAGCAAACCAGTACAAGATCTTAACTGCCTGCAAACTGTTTGGCATCCTTCTCTATCAAGACTACTTTTAGTTAAAAACAAATGGAGAGCACGAGGGAAGGGGAGCTGTAACCTTCACTTAGCTCTGAATATGTTTAATGTCACCTTACTCAGGTACAGACTTCATGGAACTGAACAGGATCCTTTATGTGAACAACAGTTGGATTTTACTTTTGTTGTTGTTTTGAATACAGGTGGGATGGATTTCACTAAATACTTCAGTTCATCTAGAAGTTAAATTCCATGCTCACTATAGCTATTTCAATCAAATTCTACATTGTGAAGGCATCAGGATCACGGTTTTCCTTCTGCCTGGTTTTAATTATATATTTTAAATCACAAATAAAGCAGACAAAGATTTTTAGGAATTTAGTAGAAGGTTCTAGCAGATACTAGATTGGCAAGGGGCTAGGTAAATGACCAACGGTACATTGTAGGTTAATATGTAAAATGAGTCAGCAGTTTTATCATATGGTTCACATTTCCAGGTGTGTAGAGTTTTGTATGAGGATATATTCATATGCATAAATATAAATATTTATTTTTGATTATTTACTCTTATTCCATCTCTTTTTTTTTTTTTTTTTTTTTAAATAAGCAGCATATTACCTCCATGGTGGAGTCATATTAGAAGATAAATATCTGAATGTGCATTCTGTGTCCTACCATATTGTTTTGTTTTTAACAGAGTTAGATGTTCTTGCTTAGAATACAAAGTGTCTGATATCCCTTAATGCTCTCAGAATTACTTAACATGAGGAAAAACGTAATTCCCATGGCCACCCTAATTTTAGTGATTGGTTCTCGTTTAAAGTATCCAGTTGAAGTCCCAAGAGGCCCGTGTCTGTGCTTATTCAGAGAGCAGGAGCAATTCACATAGGTGCAATAGGGGTTTTCGTACCCCCCTGTCTGATGCTGGGAGGAGCTGCCCTGAGGTGAAAAGGGGAGTTCAAAGGATCATGTGAATGATGAGTATGGGGAGAGAAAAAAATTGCAGGCTTCCTGAAGTTTGGGATAGTTGCAGTTTCTTGTGGGAGTCAGGAAAATAAAGCTGCATAAACCTTTTTCCTGACTGTGAGCCTGGAGGATGTTTCTCCCCACACACCTCCCGCTCCCTTTTAAGGATTAGTTGTTACACAGAAAGTCCACATTTCTGAGCGGTTCCTGTATCGCTGCTGGGTGATGTTCATGATTTTTACTGGTAAGCACAGAGGAGTGCTGCAGTATCGCAAAGACCACTGTGTGGCAACTGTGGACTTTTCAAAAATGTCTCCTGTCTGTGGGAGCAGGTCAGCTGCTGCTGCTTCTGCACAGCTGAATTCCCACAGCAGTCAAATGTCTGCAGTCACGGAGGGGGCGAGAGAAAATGTCTCCTTTGGTTTTGAATTTCCTTGGAAGGGGAAAAGGGTTCTTTTGTTTTCTGCGTTGGTTTTTTGTTGTTGTTGACTGTCACAAATTTGCTGTTGCTTTATTTAATATGTCTGAGCAACAACCCTGTTTGTACTTCGCAGTCACACCAGAGATAGCAGTGAGCAGAATTCAATGCACTGTATTAAGGATGGCCAATGAATATTTATGATAGACCTAGGGAGCCAGTAATAAAAATGAAATCGGCATGATGCCACTAGATCCAAATCTTTGATCTCTGTTTTAAGAGAAAACACAATAAAGCAGGGGATAATGGACTCATTATAATGGAATGGTTAGTTATGGTTAGTTAGGGCAGTGTGAATAGGTGGCATTACATAAACTGCTTTAGTCCAAGATTTATGATTCAGAAAATTGTTTCAGGAACAGAGTTTCTACAAAAAAAACCCCAAACCCTTAGCTTATGATATTATTTGATTTAGGCAGACCAAACACAAAGAGCTAAAGATGCATCTCTTTCAGGCATCAGGGTGGGCAATGCCCTTGCCTTACTAGGGGAAGCAAAAGCAGTAAGACCTGGCAAGGCCTTTCTACACATCCTCTTTCTGTGCTTCTGTTCCCTCTCTGTCGCCCGGTGAGCAGGTAGGGAGGGTTGAGCGTTGCAGGAAAGTGGAAATTAGATTCTACTCCGACCAGACGGTCTTGCTGGATACCAGATGTGAGGGGCACTTGGGGTTATCAGCAGAGAGGGGAAGGCTCTGGGTTCTGCATCGCCCAGGAGGACGCGGGAGGCCTGGCTGGAGATGTATGCCCCAGCTAGAGCCCCCCACCTCTGTGGGGAGTGGGGAGAGACTACGGCCATGTGCTGGAACAGCTTTGGGGAAGCCTAATGAAGGAGCCAGTGTTTGACAGGGACGGGGAGCAGGAGCGAGTGAGCTGTTTTTCTTTTTAATGGTTGCAATTACTGGCTTAACACCCCTGCCACACTAAGCAGGACGCAGAGGAGGGTTGATTCCAGGCCATAGATGAAAGTTGATCTTGAAGCCTCTGTCTAGCCAGACGCGAGGAGGAAATGGAAACTCGCTGTTTTCTGATTTGTTTCATACTGATGTAATTTCTAAGAGACTTCATCACTAATGACATCTGGCAAGTGATTAGTCCATAATGTGGTCCAACTCCTCCCTCTCCTCCTTTTCAAGAAAAAGAAAGTATATGCTATATTCAACTTTGGAAAACAGCTATTAAGCAACCACAGTAACTGCTTCTGATAGGAAATTTTTTTTTTTTTTTTTTTTTTTTTTTGTCTGATGAGGATTTTACCCAGCATGTTTAGCCTTGGAGGAGTGCCTGGATGGTATTGCCAGCTGGAATTGTCAGAGCTGCTTTGTCTTCTGTCCCAGGAAAACAGAAGCCTGGCAGGCAGTCACTCTCGCTCTTATTTCATATCCCTGCTTAGTCAGAGTTGCCAACCCCAAGCACTGAAAACCCTGAGTCAGGCCACAAACAAATCACGAGATTTGGCTTGAAAGTCATGAGATTTTTTTAATTACAAGTAGTTTATTTGGGATTTCTTTGAGTCTTTAGTGTGTCTGTATTCTACAAATCCCACAGCTTGAAATACGCTTTATTGAATTATGCATGTGTTTGTTACTTAAATGAAAGCCAGGTTCATTTATGGTTACCTGACCTCTGGAGTTTGCGGGAAAAAGACCAGAATATCTAAATGATGTGCGTTGACCAGGCTGCTCAATGAGGGGCCTGTTCTGAAGTTGGTGATTGCCCTAAGGATTATGAGCTTAATTATCTTGGTGTCGCTTTGACCCCCAGGCTTTTTGCAGAGCTTTTTGGTTGGGCTGAGCCTGAAAGTGTTCTTTCAGTTTACGGCAATGAACACTTTGTGCAGGTTGTGCCTTGTTTACCTTGCAACAGCTTTTCACGGGCAGCATGTGGCACCTTGCCAGCGAGGCACGATTAATCCATTTTCTTCCCACCGCAGTTTCACCATCGCTCGGGTCTTGCTTGGGGCTCCCACGTGCGAAGGCGTTCTCCTGTCACAAGTGTACAGTCACAAGTGTAACGTGCTGACATGGCGTGAATGTCAGCGAGAGGCTGTGCTGGCTCTGAGCTGGCTGAGCTGTGAGACAAGAAAACGTGCTCTGAAGGTTTGGACTGGTGTTGATAACTGCAGATGAAGAGCTGTCACTTGGGGTTGGGGAGAGGACCTCATCGTTCTGAAAATGCCTCTTGACAGAGATGTCCAAACCATTTTGTCCCCAAGTACCGAGCAATTACACTAGCGATGTCGTCTTATATTCCTTTTTCCTGCAAGACTTTTACACTCCTTTTTTTTTTTTTTTTAAACTACCTGCAGAAAACTTTATATTTTTTGACTCCTTGTATGTGGTAGCATTTGTGTCCTATTAGCCCCACATCCAGTAGGGCTGGATGCCTGCCTGTCTCGGCTGCAAAAGAAATTTAGATAAAATTGACTCTGGGGCCTTTCAGTATAAAGACTTTTTACTGACTCCAGGGGAACAACAACTTCAAGCTTCGCTTGAACCACGTGTTCTCTCAGCTATGACCAGCTAGAGGTTCTCAGCTCTAGGGTTCCTCCCAGGCCACCCTACTGGGTGCAGTTTAGCACTTCTGGAGATCCAACTCTTCTAAATATACAAATATTTGACTGTGGCTCTCTAAAAATGAAAATCTTTGCATTTAAACAAATACTGGAAGTCCTGCACATTATTGGAAAGTTCTTCCTCTTTTACTAATCAGGGCAGTTTTTTCAAAGGGGGTAGAAATATCGCTGGAGAGTAGACTATGCAGCCTGAGTTCCCTTGATTTTGTGGAGACCCATATTAACTAGGTTGCTTTTGTGAGGCAGAGGAACTAACAGTGGTAATTCACTGCTAGCAATAAAGTGGGTGACAGTCAGTAAATTTGCCCTGGATGGCACAGAGGATCGTTGTGGTTATATGTCACGGTCTTTATTAAATTTGTCCTGGTTGTTGCTAGCATTTTGTTCATGTAGTCATTTTAATTCTGACAATAAAACTGACCATAAGGACCTAGAAGGGGCCTTTTGAAAAATGGAAGTTGAGCGGTTTAAGCTGTCCCTTTCTTCTTTTTCTTCAAAGTATTCTTACAGTGAATAACATCACGCATGGGAAAACTCAGATTTTGTTACTTGAGTTTGGATTTTTGTTCTGGTGCTGTGTGGAAATGTTTGCATAAAAAAAAAAAAAAAAAAAAAAAAAAAAAAAAACAAACCTCAGCCAGAGTAACGAGTTTCAGAGATTACTTTGGGTTTTGGTGTGCTTAGTCAGAAACAAGTAATTTCTATTGCAGAAGTCTGGGCAAAGTGCTACCTATTTCTGCCTCTGTGTGTGCAAATAACCTGCTACGCCACACAGCCAAAGGAAACGGAGTCAAATGAGAGCAGTGCTGGCTGTGTTTGAGCATGCTGAGCACACGCGTGGAGCTAGGATCGGGAGGGGGCAGATGAACTGGCTCCTCTGGGGACCTACCTGATGCTCTGTGAGGCTGGTTAGAAGGGTTTGCTCTCCGGAGTCTGGTCTGCAGACAGTCACATGACTTAAATGAAGCTGTTTATATAAACAGATTATTTCCATACCTATGATACTGAAAGAGCTTGTTTTAACTCAGTGGCAAATTCTAGCATACCAGGTAATTTAAATAAAGATGGTTTACTTCCTTTAAAAAAAACAAAAACAAAAAGCAAAACAACAACAAAAAACCCACCAAAACCCAGTAAGTCAACTAGTTGATATATACTTTAATTCAACATGTATTTAACCTCATTTTTAAACTTCAAATTTTAAACAATTTGAAACTGGAAAAAAAAAAAAATCCCTTGACTTTTTAAACCATCTCTGTCTTTCCTATTTATGCATATGCTTTTTCCTTTTCTCTGTTTTCTTCTGATTTTTAGCTGAAGGACTTTCTTTGAGCGCAGGAAAGGAAGTGTCGCTGGGATAATGTTTTCTTTTGAACTAGCCAACAGTTTATGGCTTCTGTGTCTTAAGTTCAGTACTTTGATCACTATCTGTCTGTTTTGCTATGAAGCCCTATGTAGTGTGATTTTACTGTTGAGCCAGCTGGGGCTCTGCCCCACGCAAGAACTATGAGGTAATAAAATCAGAGTAAATTAAAAGTGTTTTCTCAAGCCTTCTGCACAATTCTGAACTATTAATTTCCCACTGCAGCTTTGCCAGCCGAAAAGTAGCTGCTTTATTGCCCTGGCCTACGCCATGCACGTACATCTCCATCTTCCAGCAGGGGCCTCCAAAGCCACAGGAGGTGGCAAACCGGCCGCCCGGCAGCTGCAGCACTGCACAAAGGGGCTCTTTCAGGCGTGTTCTTGCCTGAAAAGCACATGTGCAGCTAAAACAAATTACAGTGCCCATCTGACTTGAGCAAGAGCCACCGTGGGGAAATGGTCTTCTTTCTTTCCTGAAATAGGTGAATAGATGTATTCCCCTAATGCTTGTTTCTGACTTGATGAACCCTGTGTTTGGGCTCAGGACTTGGTTCATTCTAGATTTTTTTCTTGTGAGAAGGATTGCTGAAGGACAAGGGAAGGGAACGGATTTCCTCTCTGATGGGTTACTCGAATATGGCATCACTTTTTGCCCTGAGCCTCTGCCCAGTGATGTACCACCACTGTGGACATGTGCAGCAGAGGGTACTTCTAAGGATGACAAGCTAGCTCCGGTTTTGGGCTCCTCTCCAGAGGACTGAATGACTCACCTTCAAAGAAGGTCTCTCTGAAAGTGGAAGCAGGACTTTGCATATGACAGTGCAGATTCTAGCAGTTGGCAAGGCGCCCATTTTCTCCTCCTTAAATCAAGTACTGTGTTCCTGGGCTTTGTGAATGAAAGATTTGTTGGGGGGGGGAAGTCTTAACAAACACTAATTTTGTAAGCTTGGCTTTGGATTATCTACATAAATTCTGCTGAAGTTGGCTCCTATTGGGAAAAAGCATGCTTTTTAACATTTGCTGAAATGTTGGCATACATGAAGAGTCACTTCTTGAGTCGTACAGACTTCAGAGACTCTTCCTGCTGCGTTGGCCAACTTGACATGCAATGCCCGTTCTCCTGAAGGAAGAATTCTGGGTCAAGGTGGCTCCAAAAATCTGCAGCCAAAGAGGGCCATCTAAGAAAAGACAGAGCACAGGGATTTGTCCGTAGGGCCCTCCCTTACAAACCTGCCCATAGTATCCAAGCACCGAAGCTGGGCGCAGGTGGGGTGGCTAACAGCTTCCAAGTCAGCGAGCCGGATGCCAGTATGAGACCACGCAAGTTGGGAGGGGCATTAACCCCGCACCCCTCCCAGCACTCAACTGTCAGTCGCGTGTTGTATTTAGCGGTGCAGACCTGCCGCTGGTGACACTGGTTGGAACCCCCTCGCCCGAAGTCTTTGACGGGGGAAGGCGCCTCTTTTATCCCGACAGCTAATACACATCCCTTGCTAAATAGCGCCTGCCTTGGTTGCGGAAAATCCCTGCGG
>JMFS01136877.1:0-13573 GCA_000699545.1 Podiceps cristatus | reverse complement strand
AGGCGGAGAGAGGCCTCGCAGCGGTGCCTGTGTCCCGGCGGCCTTCCCTGCCTCCCCGCCTGTGTCCGCCCCGGCTGCTCCTCCCTTTACGAAGTTGAGATGTGACAAACCGATTCGAGGTGTTTTTCTTGGTCGATGTTTTGGCAGGCCTCCCCACACCTCTAACGGGCCGACACCGGGAATATGTGTGCCGGAGTACTTGCCTGAGTGGGATTGTTGCCGTACGGCCAGGGAGGCGGTAGCTCTGTTAGTGTGGCCCCTTACTTGGTGAATATCAACGTTTCCGTGACTCCGGTTTCCCCCTCACCCATCTCTTTTAGGTCTGTGTTGGTATCAATGGACTTGAAACACCGACTAGTGATGTGTCAGGTCTCTTGTGTGTGTTTCAGCAAAGCCGTCGTTTGTGTATCCGTATCTAGATATTCTTTCAGGTTCTCTTTAGGTGAAATTCTCTTTAATTGCTTATTGCTTTCTACTGCTGCTCTTGTTGCTGTTCTGAAAGACACAGTAAAAATGTGGGGGGCTGGCTCTCTAATGGCCTCGCGGTGTTGTATCACTGGGAGGCTGCGTCAGCTTGGAGGAAGCCCTGTGTTGGGCAGTGTGGATGCTTAGCAGGGAAAGGGAAGGATGCACAGTGGTAATGACGGCTTTACTCTTGCAGGCTGCACTTAAGAAATTTAAGTATATTTAAAGAGTGTGAATTAAGTAATCCATACTGCGCTTGGGGACTATGTCACTACATTTCATGTAACAAATTTTGGCATTTCACAGTTAAGTCTCACTGTAGGGTGAAATCTTGCAGGCTGCACTTAAGAAATTTAAGTATATGTAAAGAGTGTGAATTAAGTAATCCATACTGCGCTTGGGGACTATGTCACTACATTTCATGTAACAAATTTTGGCACTTCACTGTAAGTCTCACCGTAGGGTGAAAAAAATCATTTGACTCTTACCTCATGCAAGGCAGCTGGTGACTTCAACAGCAGATAATGAAAACTAATTGCTGCTGGATTTTAAGCTATATTCATAACATAACTTGGTTATGCTTAGCTAGAAAACATTTTTACCAGAAGGGAAGTGAGGGAAAAATTGGATTTTACCTGAATTGCAACTGAGATGAATTATTTCCACTACATCTTTAGAAATGGGGAGCTAGTACTTTAGTGGGTCTGCTCTACATTACTGTAATACTTTCCACATAAGTGTAACCATAGGCAAATGTGGTCCCTGTTGTTGAAGTTGAGATCTGAGGACAAATGTGCTAGCGAAGCAATATTGTGAAGATACAGGCAATTATTGTTGCACGCTCTATTACAGTAAATGACGTCTTTGTCAGCCTCTGCTGTTGGATTTCTGCCTCCATAGTTCAACTCTGATATTTATTAGAGATCAGTCAGTTCCTCAGTGTTAGCTACCTGTATTTTAAAAGTGGATGTTAAAGCTGCTTAATTAACAGTACAGTTGTGGTTCCTGGATGTGATGTCTATGCAGAAAATCTGTTCTTCGCTTCGTGTTGTATTCCACTGCCCTCAGCTACAGAGCGCTGTCAGACATCTGAGCCTTGCCTCCTATGATGTGGTGTTATTGTAAAGCGGGCTATCAAAGGGAGGTCCTGTTTCCAAACAGGAGGTGGAGCTGTGAAATGAGCCTTGGTAGGGGAAGATAATCCTATGGACTCACTACTTGGGATCAGTGTTGGACACAACTTTGGTGGACATGCCAGAAGTCTCAGCCATCGCTGTGTGAGGGGGCTGCAAAAGCAGCATAAGGAAGCTGTTGGACATTCCTAGCTGAGCATTCACTGGCAGTCTATGGAGATTTTTCAGGTTTTGGATGTGAATGCTAGGCTGTAAAGCAAGAGTTAATTTTTCACATGGTTTTAGACAGCTGCTCACTAGTGAGCTCTGAATCTGGCTTTGGAGACTGCTTCAAGGAGTTGTTTTAGCTACAGTGGGTTGGAAGGAGACTGGAAGGAAGGAAGTGGTGCAACTTTGTACCACATTGTCATTCCCTGAGTCCTAAAAAAATGTAAGCAAATTTATCCTGAAGCCCTTTTATGGATTCAGTTAAAGGCAATCTGTAAGTGCTCAGAATCCTTTTAGTGGAGAAAAAGTTATGAGGATGCAGCTGGCTTCAAATATGGTTAATTGAAAGGAGAAAGTATTTGTAGTACTTCTTACACCCTTTTGCAAGTTGTGTGAATTCTAAGTGCTGCTGGGAGAGACCCAAGCAAAAGGCGAGATCTATAGTGGAGAAGAAACAATAAAACTGGATATGTAAGGTTATGTCAAATCCTCCAGATTCCTTTAAGAATAGGGAGAGATGCTGGAAAACTGATGCAAACTTATTTACTGATCAGTTGGTATGTTGATGGTGGTGTAACTACGTAAATAACAGTAAACTCCAGAAGCTGGCAGGTAACTAATGATTCTTTTTGTCTTCCTGGTTCATGAGGCAATGTGGGTATCCAGCTAAACTGTTTTTGTGAAAGCTTCCAGCTTTATTGGGAGAGTCTTGTAAAGTAAGAAAAAAAATTCCAGCTATGGAAGAATCAAGGTCCTACAGCCTAGGCCTTGCTGCAAAATGGCTGTATGTCCGTAGCCCAAAGTTCATGCTTGGTTCAGTGAACCTGCCTCTTCATCTAAATAATGTTATATCAGTTCACATTTTTTATGACCCTATCTCTCAGTTTGGCAACTTGTAATATACATGTTGCATACTGTGTTATTCTACTATATGTATATGGAATTTTGTTTGAACTCTTGTACATCTAAAACGCAGGCTGCTTTTTCTGTCGGAACTTAAACTGCATTTCTGGAATAGTGTTAGAAGTATGCTATTCTGGAAACTTCTCTCTCAGGGAATATTTATGTTATTAGGCTTGCATTTCCTGCATACCAAACATCAGGATCTTGCAAAAAAAATGCTGTTGTCTCTTAGAACTGGCTTTGCTCAGTTTAGGTTCTGTCACTGGTCTGCCTGCTTAATTCCTTGTAAGAGCAGAGTGTGACCACAGATTGCTGCCAGGGTGTGTTCAGGTGCAATATGATATGCCAGGCTGTTTCCCACAGTGGATGCCCGTGGCAGTGCTGGCTGGCTTTTTGGGCACTTGCCCACTCGCCACCCTCTGACCCTTGCCAGAGGAGGAATGAGGTGGCTGACTTCAATGTGAATTAGGGGGTGAAGGTAGCTCAGGAATACTGAAAAGAAAGGAGAGGGAGTTTTCTTCCCCAGTTCCTTCATCTGTTGAAGATGAGTTGGGTACCTTCTTGAGAAGCTAACTCTTGGGTAGTGTCAGCCCTTGCATCATCACCTGCCTATTGGGAAGATTTTTACACAGCCTGAGCTGGCATTCTTCATTTCAGCACAGGTTTCTGAGCAGGGATCATGGATGCTCTTGGTTTTTGGGTGAGGAGTGCCGTTGCTGAGTCTGTGGTCTTCAGAGGGCTCTCAAGAAACATCTGATGAGGCATGACAAGAGCTCTGGAGCCTTTGTCATCCTGGAAGGAGCGCACTAAAGCTGAGGGAAAATGTGGCTGAGGCCTTAAAGGGGAAACATCTTAGTGAAATGGTTAAGTTGTTATTCTCTCACTCATCCTTTACTTCTGAAGCTTGAGGCTCTTGCCCAAGGCCAGTCTTCCACGAGAGGGGAATATAACTGACTTGAAAGTTTGTCTCATGTCCGGCACACAGCACTGCAGGTGCTGTGCCTACCTGCCAGTTAGCAGCGTGGTTGGTAATAAAATGCTGCACGTGCCTGTTATTAAGTGGAAAAAACGTGCAGTTAGTATGCAAACAAGCATAGACTTGTCCACAAAAGAGCACTTTACAGTTTCATTATCTCCAGATTCTTCATTGATGCATCAAGCCTTCCTAGGAATAGAGTGAAATGCCCAAATTCCTCATCTGAAAACAAGTAGAAAGGACTCCGGATTGTTTCTTGGCTCTTAGGTACAGTAAGGGAACATGTTTCTCTTCGTTAGAGCACAAGCGTTACCCTCAGCAAAAGTTCTGAATTACCCAGACTTCGTGTAGAAAGAACTACAAATGGGGTTTTTGTTCTCAGTTTAAGTTCTGCTTGCTATTTCTTCCAAACAGGTGGTGACCAAGCTGCCACACTTGCCATTTTTGTTCTGCTGCTTTTGTCAGTGAAATGCTGCTCAAAGCAAAAGCACCTCCAAAGATGAGGTGGAGGAGGAGTAAGACCAATAAGAGACTCTTCAGTTCTTCATTTTCATAATCTTTTGGGTGGTGTTTTCTCTGCAGATGGTTGCTGTTCCAGGAGGAGTGTTCACAATGGGCACTGATGAGCCTGAAATAAAGCAAGATGGAGAATGGCCCGCTAGAAGAGTCCACGTTAACAGTTTCTACATGGATCAGTATGAGGTCAGCAACGAGGAATTTGAGAGATTTGTGAATTCTACTGGGTACATTACTGAGGTAAGTATGCAGTCTCCTGTTATCTTTCTTTGTGTTGGCAAAATTCTCATTAAAATCTTGTTTGTTTGTTGTTTTTTTGTTTGTGGTGTGTGGTTTTTTTTTTTTTTGTTTGGTTTTTTTTTTTTTTAAGGACATCACAATGCTCCCTTGGGATTTGCATACTAGAATATTTCTGATGTAAGTAGTGGAGAGACGAAATTGTCTTGCCTTGCTGCCTGTGGTCTGGAAGGGCATTTAAATATACACTGCTAGATTTAGTGTCTTGATAGCTGAACTAGTATCTTCCCTGCAGCATGACTGAGGCAGCCTGGGTGAAGCTGACAGATGGTTGAAGATGTCTATGCAGGGTTTTTTTGCATTTTGTTTGTTTGTTTGGGTTTTTTTTGACCTTTGGGTCCTAGGACATCTTTGTACCAGTACAACTATGTTGTTAGATTTTTCCTTATTTTAGAGGAACTGGGGAGAAGGGATTTAAAAAACTGTGATAGCTGAGGACTCTGCAGCGCAGCTACTTGCTGATAAGCTGAGCAATAGAAAGCCCTGCTGTCTAAAGAAGATATAATAGCAAGTATAATAATAGTTTTGTGCATGTTACTGGGAACAGTGGACTAAGAAAGAATATGTTAAGGTTCTTCCAAGAAAGAAGCTACCTGTGCCTGCGGCTCTGATCTCTCCTGACAGTTGACTGTTCCTACGCAGCTTTTATAAAACCCTGACAGGCCTTTTAGGCAAATAAAAGCCTTGGTAATGATCAGGTCTCAAAGGAGTCACTTTGCTGAATTCACTTCATAAACTGGTTCTCATTTGGAAGCGAGGATCCTTCTGGTTGGATGAAGGGCTTCTTTTATCTATGGCACTATTTCTGTTTTGAAGTTCTTAGCTCAGTAATTATGAAAAAAGGTTGCTTAAAAATTTTGAGTTTGAACAGGACTTACTTGTTGCAAATAGCTTCTGGAAGGAGCACGTGTGTAGCGGTATTTGAATGCAGCGCTGCATCAGATGGAGTCTGTTTCAGACAGGACTTCTTGGCTCAGCTGGTCTAGTTGGGGGCTCCACTTACCCTTTCTCTCTCCCCCCCTCCACATGGGGGCCCTCTTTTGTGCTGGATTTGGAAAAATAAACTTGGATTTAGAGTGAACAGCACTGATTCTGCGGGGATTCTTTTGGGATGCAGCTGAGCTGGATTTTGTATATTTAAATAATGTCCACGTTACTGCAGGTAAACAGAACCAACCTACTTCTTGGTTTTCTTTAATTAAGGACTAGACTGAACTCCAGTGGCAACTGAAACCTGAAAGTAAATAGAAGGATTAAAACTAAAATCTCCAGATGTACAGCCATCTTGTTGAACTAAAAGTATTTTCTTTTTTAACAAACTTCAAAAAAAAAAAAACCTTTGATGGAGGCTGTCAAACTGAAATCTGGGGTCCTTTAGGTGATAAGCCTGTTTGCCTCTCTGTGAGTCTCTCAGATTGGGCAAGTGAGAGAGATTGTGTGTTTCTTCTCTTTCCTTTCTGAAACTGAATATGTAAAGATTATGGTCATACGCGAAAACTTCTTGCAGTTTGCGTGGTGAATGGCATCCTTCTTTCAAGCTGTGCTGCTTGAAGAGTTCCGAGCGTGCAGAAGCCATTCATGGTGATCATTCTCAGTCTCTGAATGCCTATAAGAAAATGAAGAAATGGAGAAGGGCAAACGCATTGAGTTCTGATAACATGTTTTGACTTCCCTAGTATATTAATTGACATAGTTTACCAAGGGGGAAAAAACCCTCTGTTGGTATCATGAACTGTGATTCATTGAAATGATTTGTATTTTTTGTTCCTCTTGGCTTTATATAATGCTAGCTGTAACGATTGGATTACTTTTAACTCTTGTTGTTGTAATAGCACTTTAAAACACGTAGCTAGCAATGATGAAGGAGCAGTAATTGACAAGGCTTCAGCCTTTTATTGTGATTCCCAGAGGAAAAATAGAAGGAATGAAATATGCCCATGAATGTTAGATTCTTGAGTGTAGCATTTTAAAGCAGTTGGGACTATTGGAACTGCATTTTTAATTAATAGAAGTAAACACATTTGCAGAAGCTCTGTGAGCTGCCATCTGTCCAGTGGCTGTTGAAGAACAATGACATCCAGAGATAAAATGCCTTCTCTTGTGTTCCAAAATTGCCTCCTTGAAAGAGAACTCAAAATTACTATTAGAATTTCCTTATCCTTGGTAAGATAAAGCTGTAAATGTGAGCGGCATTTTTAGAATAACATTCCTTTGATAATATGGTTGAGTCTTTTGTTCTTTCTACAGGCAGAGAAATTTGGCGATTCCTTCGTGTTCGAGGGAATGCTGAGTGAAGAAGTGAAGGCTGACATCCACCAGGCAGTGAGTAATGCAGCAGGGTAAAACTTACTGAGCAGTCACCGGGGTAGGTGTGTTAGCAATTATGGCAGTAAGAGCTAAATTGTGGGATGTACCCAAAGCCATGTACAAAAATGGGGTTTATGGAGGGGTGTTTGGCCTAGAATGAGACTCCCTCAAGTGTGGAGGATTTATAGTGTATTTTCTGTTCTCTTTTTTTGAAACAAACAATTAAAAAAAAATCTGTTCCTGATTAGCAAAAGTTAGTATCAACCCCTTCTTGTCTTTTTTTTGCCTCCTAAATGAGAGACATTTAGGACAGTAGAAAGTGGTGCAGATAGAAGGCTGTTCATTTGCATTACGTGTAACACGGTGATGCTTTGGAAATTCAGATGTTGGTAGCGGCTCTATGGAGTGACGCGCTGTGTAGGCAAAGAACAGGAGTGCTGCTGGCTCCCAAGGCATACGTACATGTGACTGGCACGCTCTGCCAACGCAGTCTTATGTCCCAACAAAGTGGGTAAATCCCGGATCCTACCGCTTTAAGAAAGTGAGGATAATCTGTGGATCTGATATGATAGCGATGCTTGCATGAGTGCTTTTCTAGGTTAACTGGAGGCAAATATTCCAAAGAAGTGCCATTTCTATGGCAGACCTGAGTCTCTAAGACTCCTTATTATGTTGTGAATAGCTTAAATTACTGTGTTTCCTCCATCTCCATAGAAGATCTGTATGCCTTGCTGTTTTTTCAGTTCCCTTCCTCTTGCTATGGCAACATAGTGATCCTGGTAGGTGCAGTGCTGATTTAAGTGGAGCTGATCCAGTTTTCCTATTGAGTAGCAGTGAATAGTGGCTTAAAAAAAATCCCCAGAAGTTTGGTAGAGAAGGTTCCCTGCCCCTCCTTCCTTTTTTTCCTGTTGTGAATGTGTTTGCCGGGTCTTTCTTAGGCCTCATTTACCTCCTCCTTAACAGGTTACTTAATCTTTACAACTCCCAACAGTAAGCAGATTATGTGTTGTCATCTCCTGGATGAATTTATCTGCCTTGAGCAGAAGTTTGGACAAGATGACCTCCTGAGGTCCCTTTCCGTCAGAATTACCCTCAGGCCTGATGAACACGCAGCACTTCCAGAAATGACGCATTCTGATGTGTGTAGTGTGGCAATTTGGGGGGGTGAGGGGGCGAGCATTTCAAGTTACGTTTACTTTGGGTGGGAATTTCTTTGGTATTTTGGGTTAATTTTCTTTTGGATCAGCAAAGCTAGTTTGGCTCATTCTGCAACTGCTTGAATCAACACAGGGAAGCAGGATGTACACAAGGCAGGGACAGGGTAGTAGCAGGACTGAAACTGCATCTTTTGGCAATAGTTCCATTAGACATCAGTAAGTATTAAGTGAAACTGCGCCTACATCGGAGCACAAGTTTTTCTTGCCACCTTTTGCACCTTCTGATGCTAGATAAGCAAACAGAGAGGTGGGACAGTCTGAGATGAAATTATTTCTCGTTAGTAGCCAGCTTTTACTTATGCACCCCATTTGATCCAAGGTACAACTGCAAGAATTTAAAGGATTATTATTTATTATGACAAATGGCTGAGAATACCTGGGGCTTTAGTATTTAGTAATTTAATTTTTTCCAAAATAGCTTATCACACAAAGAGAATTTTTCTTCCGCATGCATGATGCAATAACTTAGATCAGTAAATATTCATTGTTTTTTATAAATGATGCTTTTGATTGAGGGGAGAAGTCTGTAGAGTTTGACTTTTATCTCCAAGGGGCAGACTGATAGATCGGAGGTGTCAAGAAGCCCTATGTGAACGTGTCCTGTGAATGGTAAAAATGTGGGGTTTATTTTCCTACTGCAAGGAGAGGAAGATTACAAGAATAGTTTGTGATCTTTTAATTCGGGACTAACATTTGTGTACTGTGAGGTCTAAGAAGACTAAATTGAACCCAAATACTAGCATAGCTGATGTTGAAAGTAGAATAAATGCAGATGGGCTCATCCTGTCTTCACAACTGTCGGTATAAGGGAAATTCTTTTTCCTGCCCTAATTCTGTGAAGAAGAAATCACTGAATCAGGCTGTCTGTTTTAAAACAAACAAACAAACCCTAAGAATGCTGGTGTAAGCTCAGTCTTGGCTATTTGTATAAACATATACAGAGTGTTGGGAGCCACTTTCCTGGGTGTGTCAGCCAAATTTTAACATGTTGGCTGTAATGCTAACAGAACAAGTATTATACCAGAGAGCTGGAATGGAGCCCAAACTGGTCTTTTTGGCTGCTGCTTTATGAAGGTTTTCTGTATTTGTTAAAAATAAACTTTAGGAGACTGTCCTTTTGCCATGTTTTCAGCATTTGTCACTAGGTCGTTTTACGAGTTGCTAGCACGCAGAGCATTGTCGAAATAGGCAGAGAGCAAGATTGTACTAATTATTTTGGTAAAGTGATCTGGTGAGTGGTGACTGCCTGCCTTGTCATTTGGCACTTGTTAACTTTATGCAGAATCTGTGGACAAACTTACGCTCTAAAACATGGTAATACTGTGAGGAGGTGAAAAGGAAACTAGAAGCTGCTTCACCAGCTACATACCATGAAATCCAGCTTTTAGCAAGGAACTTCTCTCTGCAAGGAGAAGGTGTCAGAAGGCAGCTCAGTGGTAGAGCTGGAAAGAGAGCTAGAATTTTTTTTCAGCTTAGAATTTTATCTGTGTATGCTTCTGCCTCTCAAAATGGTGTCTTTTTGTTGTTCTGGTATGCATTTTCTGTGAGAGGTTTGAAGTGTGGGGAGCACTGTTCAGACCATAGCTGTTCTGAGGGTCTTTGGTTTTTGTGACAGTACAATTTGCAGGCTAGAACAAGCAAGCGTCTTTTGTTGCAGGGAAGGGAAGCGTCAGCCGTGGGGATGTGGTGTTAGAATATGACGTAGTCAGACTGCTGCTCAGACAGCCAAATTCCTTGTAGGCCATGCTTATCCCGGCTAATTGAAACTAATAAAATGCATTAGCAGTTTTTCTATGGGTCGTGCTTTCGATAAACAAGTTTCTATAGACAACTTGCAAGGAACTTCTAATTGCTAAAAATGCAGAAGCATCCCAACTATGGGGCAGGAACTTTGAGGGTTCTGCAATAAGGATCTGTAAGCTTAAATTAAACAAGAGAAAATAGAAGCTAGCTTCTTGCTGCATTGCCCAAAATGTTTAAATTCTACTCATCTCTGCAGGGGAAAAAATGGTGAAAGGAATGTAATACTACTCAATTACTTGAAAAAAGAAATGAGCACATTTTAAAACTTGGCTACTGCAGTGTAACCGTTCAAATGTAATCAGAAAAAGCGTAAATTGCATGAAGTTGCTTTGCATCAGCAGATTGTAATGATCAGCAATAGAGAAGATGAAGGCATTTTTCTCAGCATATACCTTAGTCAACTAATATTTTAGCTTGTGGCATGTACCTTCTTGAATCATAACTATCACCGTGAAAAGCAGAAATAAGATATAAAAATTGGTGTGTTGCTGGTACTGAAAAACCATCCACCAAATTGATGGGAGAAAGGACTGTATTTCCACTTTGCCTTAGTGGCTTAGATGTGTTTTGATAAGGCTTTTCTCCAGTTGAAGCACAGGGGTGCTAAATGTAAATGTGAATATAGGGGAAGAGCAACAGGAATGTGTGTTTTGGAAGTAGTATTTCATATGCAGTGAAAGAATTGTAAAGGTTCAAGTGAAGATATTGAACTAACAGTATATAACAGCTTCTGTAAATGATGAGGTACGTGTGTCTGTTGGGGAGTATCGGGGGGTTTTGCTCCATTTGGCCACTTTGGCTTCTCCAGTTCTTAAAGCAGACAAATTAATCATAGGCCCTCGAAGGAAGCAGACAGCTAAATTAGAACAGAGGTGGGGCTGGTGAAAGCTGATGCAGGAGCGAACCAGCTTAGCACGTAGAGTAATTGTTGGAGCTTTGGGTGTGAATTTCCTGGAGGTGCGGTGGTCGCCTAGATAGCCACTGCTACAGGAATGTAGGTTGGGCCTCCTCTGGAAGGGAAGCAGTAAAAAGGGGTGTAACAGCCAATAATTGAATTGTTCTAGATTTCTGGGAACTCAAGTTTTAGTTTTGGCCTCTTAAGTTTGCAGTGGTGACATGGCAGAGAGCAAAAATGTAACAGATGAGGGTGTTACTGATAGAATTGTCGAGGACTTTTTCAAATAAAAAAGGATTTTCTAAGGCGAGGGTGGAAGGTCCTTTGAAACCAAAACATTTTGGGTGGGCTTAACAAGTTTTGATAGCTTCACCTATTAAAATCAGTTCTCAGACTTGCAGATTAAAACCAACTGCTAATTACTGCATCTATTACAGCTATTAAGTTATGGCCTTTTTTAGATTCTTGGCCTTTGGTTTAGATGTCATAGAGAAAACATGGCCTAGAATTGCCAGTAGCTTTGCACTCAGAGATTGATTTTTTTTTTTTCTTTCCTTCTCTTGTGACAGAATTTGGGGAAAAGGAAAAAGCTCAAAATTTAGAGATTTTGCTATTCTTATTTTTATAATGAAACTGGTTTCCTGCTCTTTTATCTCCCTGAATTTAGGGGGAAGTGGAGATGGGGAAATGCATTCTCAGTGCTATTAATCCATGGCATTGTAAAATGCCATTTATATGGCATTTTAATGTCTCCTAAAGCAAAAAGCATGGGGATTATGTTTGTGAAATGAGAAGGTACTGAGGCGTGCTTTCCAGTGAGGGGATTTGAGAGCTCCTGCAAATAACTGCGAGTTTTGCTTGCTGTGCAGCTACCATGAAAAAAGTAAACAGGATAGCACTTACCGAGACTGGAGTATGGCATAAGTCAGATTTGCTTGCTGGAGAGTAGTGGGAACATTTTTATTCTTGGTTTGTGGAAGATAGCAAAATTAATTTTTGCTCCTGGGCCGGATAACGGAAACAATGAAAACATTCTGCATTTCAAATGAGTATTACAAATGAATAATGAGACGAGCAATGTTTGCAGGTAGGATAGCAGTGCTGGTGTTTGCAGCAGTTACTATGGAGCATGTACCTGCTGACAGCACGTGATAAAACTTGTCTGCGGCTTGGGGGAGCAGGTAGGGTACTGTATACTTTGATACTGTTAAAATGTCAACATAGGTAGGATGCATAAGCAGAAGTTGACAAATACACTTATTGGTACTTTAAGGGTAAATTTCATCTCTACCACGCTTGGCTTTTGCTTTTTCAGAGGCCTTTCAGAGTGAAAACTGAAATCAAAGGAAAAGATGGGTGATCCTATTTCTTGCCGCCCCCAATGCTTCAGTTATCCCCTATAAGGAGTCGGGAGGATGGAGCTATCGAACTGTTAGTCTCTGTTTCCTAATGCTGTACTCCCGCTATTGGGATGAAGAACAATGTGCAGGAAGCATCCATCACTGGGAAATACCAGTAACGTTAGTCCATATTTATCAGTATAAACCCCAGCTTCAAAGCGGGCACTGCTCGTGCCTCAGGCTGTAGATATGTCCGTGCACGCCTCATTTTCCTAGAGCTCATACTCACTTGGTTGTTGGAAAAAATGAGTAGCTTGAGTGCTGATTTAGATGTTGGCTGAAAAATAGACTTCCAGAGATGGAACTCACTAGGATTATCAGTTCCTAAAAAGAAGCTTATTTGTATTCCAAAACTTGCACTTAATGAATCTTACTGGATTTTAGCATCAAATATTTTTTGGTTATTTTTCTTGGAGGATTGACACAACTGTGAAGTATTACACTGTTTGAATGGGATTCAATGACCTTTCTTTATGCAAAGGAAAAGGTCCATTCCTAAAAGTAAAGTGCTAGTTTCCAGTTAAGTCTGAAATCTTTTTCTCTAACTGCTGACTTGAAATACATTTATGCTTATTCTATAAAGCTGCCGCCTTTCCTTTTTGCAGTACTGTAATTTCAGACTACTTTAAGATATTGGGACTTAAGGTAAACAATATCAATATTCAATACTAAAAAAGAAAAAACCCTTATTGCTTTCATTTCCGAGCTAATGAGGGAGGCTAGAAACCTTAGAAAAGAAGAATGACAACAGATTCTTCTGTAATTAGAGTTTTGGGGAGCTGGGACTTTTAATTGATATAATAAACAGCATGGGACATGCAGTAGCGTTGCAGAAGCTGGCAACATCAAGTATTCTTTATCTTCTGGAAAAAAATACTCAACTGTACTTCTAAGCTGTTTCAGTGTGCTTAATTACTGATTTGGTGGAGAATTCGACAATCATGTTTCAGTTCAGTTTATGTACATAATTATAGAAGGTTTGTTCTTCTCTGCAGAGTATTTTCAAGTACAAATATGCATTATTGCTGCATATGTAGGTTATGGCTCTGTTCTGCAGCTACTATGACAGCCTTGAGAACTGGCTAGGAGAGCTCTATTCTTTGTCTTGGGCCTTGAAGCGGTATTCGCTTCTACACTATTTACATTGCAATGTCTCCCTGACTCAGTTACAGCTGTTTCAACTTAAACACAAGCCCGTTGCTATAGAGATGATGTACTGCATAGAAATAGGTCATGTTCGTGCGTTCTCAGTGCGCCGATAAAAAGGAGAAGCAGAGCTGCGAGACTGGCGAAGGTGAGCAGGGAGCGTGCATCTGCCGGAGGGAAAATGGCTTTAAAATCGAGTGGGACCGCTACCTGGCCTGCCCCTCGAGGCGCGATGTGTCCTGAACCGGAGGAGGGCTGGGTTTGTCTCTCCCCTCCGCTGCTTTCCCTCCTGACCCAGCGCTGGGCTT